>APFE030792380.1:0-13293 GCA_000404065.3 Pinus taeda
AGGGAACTGCATGAGTAATGGAGGAAAAAACATTTCAGTGCGCGTTGGCCAAAAATCATGACTAATTTTGTGTGGTGCGGGCTATGTTCTGTGACAACGCGTCTATGGGCGCACCCTCTTTGTAGGAACTGAGCCATTGGCACGAGTTAGACACTGTGGACCCGCGCTAATGAAAAAATGGCATTTTCCAAGGTTAATCTTCAAAGGGTGTCTTCAGGGATATTGAAGTTCATACTTAGGAGACCTCAATGCAAGTGTTTTCAAGTTGTGTCACTGGTCACAGGTTCGTACATGTGTCCTCCAATGTGTGACAGCGGGGGTAACAAGGACGGTGACCAACGGTGACAAATTACTGTGTAACAGTCCAAAAGAACATTCAAGTCCAAATGGAAAACAAGATTTTCATGGATTTATGTTGTAAAAGATTGTAAATGGTGTTGAAAGAATAAAATGTTCTTCGCGTGTAAAGTTATAAAGGAAACTCCATTTGCTAAACATGGAAGTACAACTCTTCAATTTAGTGTTTTAAACATCCATGCAACGTCAAATGCTCATAAATTTGTTTTACAACTTTTAGAAGGATTAAAAAACAAAGTACTCTTCCAATTACGAAACGAGTTAATAGTTAATACTTAGAAAGAGAATTATATCAATGGTTGAAAACATGTATTTTGTTTCTATACATGATTTAGCTTTGAAAGTATATAATTAGATGTGTGACTTAAATAGAGTATAAAAACACTCAACACATATCTCTCACAGATAAATACTCAACATATACAAATAAAACATTTGGAAAAGACTTTCTACAAGCTACTAAGGAGGTGTATTGAAAAAAATTAAAAAAAAAAAAAAAATGAGATTTCCCAAAGCTCATATCACATTTTTAGTTGATGAAAGCATTGATCAAACTATGATACAACATTTGATTGTTTATATTACGTATTTAACAACTGAATGAAGAGTTTCATGTGCTACAAAATTAATACACTTGCTATAAATTATGGATGGAACATCACGATTTATGTATGATGTTGTGGCATCTCTTTTAGCATAAACGAATCTATCTATGATGAAGTTAGTTGGGTTTGAGTCTAATGGAGCATCATCCATGAGGGATATTCGTAAAGGTATATCTATTAAGCTTCGTCGACATGCCCCTCATTTATTATATATATGTTGTATAGTTCATTGATAAGCATTAGCAACAAATGATGATTTATCTTATTTTGAACAGTTGCAAGTTATTGATAAGTTTGCAAACAAGATTTATTCATAGTTACAGAAATTTACTAAAATACATGAAAAATTGAAAGAGCTAATAGAGTCATTTATAATCACAAAGTTAGAATTGTTACAAATTCATCATATTGGATGGTTTTCTAGAAGCAAAATCATGAAAATACTTGTTAAGCTCATGTCTTCTTTATTAAAAGGTTGAGAGTTAGTTGAGAAAGAAACATATGAAATGACTACAATATTTCAAGTTCAATTTTGCATCCACTTACTTGTAGATGTGTTTATTGAGTTAAAAATGTTGAATCAAAAGATTCATGATGATTATGTTGACATTACATCTGTTAGAATGACTTTGGATATCACTATCAGTTTGATTCATAAACGATTTACAAGAAACACATTTGGGGTAGGTGCAATGCACACATCATCTTTTTAAAGTAAAACGCAAGGAACTCTTGAGTTGTCATATTACATAGATATGTTACATGTACATGAATTGATGTTTGAGAGTTTGTCAAAGTCAGAAAGATCAAGGACATTAAATGATTGCATTATGCTGGGAAAAGATTTTGTAATAAAGTTGATTAACTCTCTAAATGCAAAGGTTCATAAATTTACCTATTTTTAATGTAGCTATATTTTTTAGTCCTGATAATTATTGTGAGTATATAGATGATAGAGACTCACAAATTAGAAGATGGTTGACATGTTTAAGTGAGAAATTTAATCTTACAGGTTTTGCTATTGTGGACAATGTTAAATGTATGAGTGAAATGGATGAATTTATTTATATTATGTATAAATCTTACAAAAAAAACATATATTTGGAACATGGAATCTATGTGGAGGTGAACTTGAATGGTTTAAAATTTTTCATGTTTAATGCATCTATGACAAACAATTATTATTATTCTATCTAGTACAACAGCATGTGAAAGAGACTTTTCAAAATTAAATCAGATAAAACTTTATGATAGATCGAAATTTTCTTTAACAATGGATATGTTAATATTTCTCTCTCAATGCAACTCACGCTTTAAATGAAGTAGATTGGAATTTCATTTATGATGAATAGAAAGAGACAAAAACTGAAAAATTTCTTCCACTATGAAAATAGATTCATATCTCTGGTAATCTAAGATCTAGTAATTTTGAAGAATGTGAATTTGTAAGTTTCATTATTTATTATCATCATTGTCTTACTCTATCGAGTACTTGAAAGAACTATTTCAGTATGTGAATTTTTTTCAGTTTTAGAGCATTTTACTTTTATTTTATAATATCTCTTAAGTTTTATTATGTTTTATCAACTTATTTTACAAAAAAAATGAATTTTGTAATTTGTCAATATGCTTATTTTTTGTTTATTTTTATTTCAAATGCATTTATGATATTTGAAACAAAAATAAGGAAAAAGTGAGTACATTAACAAATTACAAATACAAAAACTTTTGTAAAATAAGTTGATAGTAAAACATAAGAGATATTATAAAACAAAAAGTAAAAGTAAAATGGTTTAACAGTGAAACTTTTCACTTACCAAAATGGTTTTTTCAAGTGTTCAATAGAGTAAAATAATGATAATAATAAAGTCTAAAACTTACAATTATGCATTCTTCAAAATTACTAGATCTTAAATCACTAGAGATGTGAATATATTTTCATAGCGGAAGAGGGTTTCGAGTTTTCATATTTTTCAATTCATCATAAATGGCGCTCCAATCTACCTCATTTCGACATGAAGTACAATGATAGAGAGAAATATTAAAATATCCAACGGTTTTAAAGAAAATCTTGATCTATCATCATTTTTTCTCCGATTTAATTTTGAAAAATGACTTTCACATATTGTTATACTTGCTTGAATAACAAAAATCGTTTTCCATCACTACATTAAACATGGAAATCCTTCCAACCATTCAAGTTCACCTTCGTAGAGACCCCATGCTCCAAACATATGTTTTTTTTGTAATATTTATATATAGTACAAATACATTCATCTATTTCACCCATGCATTTAACATTGTCCACAATAGTTAAGCCTCTAACACTAAGTTTCTTACATAAATATGTCAAGCATCTTCTTATTTGATAAACTTAATCATCCATATTCTCATAATATTTACTAGGGCTAGAAAACTTAGCTACATTAAAAATAGGTAAATTTGCAAACCTTACATTTAGAAAATCAACCACCTTCATTACAAAACATTTTTCTAGCATAATTTAATCATCTAATGTCCATGATCTTTATGACTTTGGAAAACTCTTAAACCTCAAGTCATATACATGTATCATACCTATGCAATCTGCAAACTCAAAAGTTCATTGTTATGTTTTACTTTAAAAAGATAATGTGTGAATCGCACCTGCCCCAAATGTGTCTCTTGGAAATTGCTTATGAAGCAAACTAATAGTAATATTTACAGTCATTCTAACAAATGTAGTGTCAATATGATCCTCTTGAAACTTTCGATTCAACTTATTTAACTCAATAAGTACATTTGCAAGTAAGTGGATGCAAAATTGAACTTAAAATATTGTATCAATCTCATATATTTTTTTCTCTACTAATTTTCTATTTCTTAGCGAAGCGAGCATGAGATTAACGAGTCTTTCCATAACTTTCCTTCTAGAAATTCATTCAAGATGATGAAGTTGTAACATTTTTATCCTTGTGATTTGAAATTACTCCATTAGTTCTTTCAATTCTCCATGTCTTTTAATAGATTTCTCTAACTATGAATAGACCTTGTTTGCAAATGTATCAATAGTTTGCAACTCTTCAAAATAAGATGAAGCATCATTTGTTGCTAAAATTTTTCAATGAGACATACAATGGATATCTAATAAATGAAGAGTATGTCGACGAAGTTTAGTAGCTAAACCTTCACGACTACCCCTCATGGAAGATGTTCCAGCATATCCAAATCCAACTTTGTCATGCAGAAATTCATATCTAATAAATGAGGGGCATGTCGACGAAGTTGAGTAGCTAAACCTTCACGACTACCTCTCATGGGCGATGTTCTAGCATATCCAAATCCAACTTTATCATGTAGAAATTCATTTTTGCTAAAAGAAATGTTACAAGATCATACATAGATTGTGATGTTTCATCCCTAATTTGTAACAAGTGTATAAATTTTGTAGCACATGGACTTCTTTTTTTATTTGTCATATATCTAATATAAACAAATAATGATGCATCATAGTCCAATCAATGCTTCATCGACTAAAAGTTAGTAATATGAGCTTTGGAAAATCTCATCTTTTAATTTTTTTCAATATACCTTTTTAGTAGCTTGTAGAAAGTATTTTACATTTGTTTTATTTGTATATGTTGAGTATTCATCTATTAGAGGCATGTATGGATTGTTTTTATACCTATTCAAGTCACAGATTGACTTATATGCTTCTAAAGTTAAATCATGTATTGCAATAAAATACATTTTTTCAATAACTAATATAATTATCTATTTTCGAGCATCAACCATTAGCTTTACATGTTTTATAATTGGAAAAATACTATGTTTTATCTCCCTCTAAAAATTGCAAAGCAAATTTATGAGTCTCTGACGTTGCATGGATGTTTAAAGCAATAACTTGAAGAATTGTGTTTCATCTTTAACAAATAGAGTTTCTCTTATAAATTTTACACACCATGAACATTTTATCTTTTCAACACCATTACAATTTTTTACAGCATAAGTCCATGGAAATCTCGTCTTCTATTTGGACTTGAATAGTCTCTTGGACTTCTTGGATGTTGGCTTATTTTCAAGAAGTTTTGCACTATCTAATTCATGGTCCTCATGTAGATGATCATATACTTTATTTTCACAAATGTGCAGCTGATTAGTGCATTGAGAGATACCAAATGCATTGGCAAGTGAATGTTGTTTTCAATCTTTTTCTTAGACGTATAAGAGATGGTTTTTTATAATTATAAATTATATCCAATAAACAAAATAAGAAATATAAAAACATAGATTAATATAAAAATACATTAATTTATTTGAAAAGAAAACATTAGACATCAGGATTCAGATTCTAAAGTCTTGTCGTATTTCTAGAATGTACTGTAGCATAAATAGCAACTAATTAGAGAAATATGGAACTAGATAAATCATTGATTTGATTTTACGCCCAATGAAGTTTTGATAGACCTTGCGTCTAAACAAAGGGTCTTAATGATCAGGTAGGTCCCGATGTGTGTTGTGTTTATATTTCCCTTCTTGTTCATATGGCACCTCTTCTCATAAACAAAACTGAAAATGAAATTTGATCAATTATCCATATCTACATATAAAACTGAAAAACAAAAATATCACCATGATCCACCCAAAACCATACCAATTGAAGAGATAGACATAGAGGTGCTACCATAATTTTCTACAAGAAAAAATCCAAAGGTGGATTTTGTTCAACAAAAAGCTTATGATTACTTTGAAACATTGGTAAAAGAAGCATATAACATAAAAAAGGTAAATTCTCCTCCTAAACCAGATTTGCATCATGACACTCCAAATTTTTATCAACCTAAATTAGAAACAAACCTTTTATCTCCTAAGGAACAAGAAGTTATTAAATCAAAATCGATTTGGTCCACTTTGTTAATAATGTAAATATTTATATATTTTTATTGCATGCCACGATTTTTGTTAAACCTAATTTCTCCCTAAGAATGTCATTATATCAAGAATTAAGAACCTACTATCCAACCTATACATACTGAGGAGAGAAATGCACTCTCAAAAGCAGACACTCAGCTGGTAGATACTAGCACAACATATTGGAAAGAATTATTTTACCAGAGAAACAAAACCATGTCAGACCAAATTCATCTCCATCTTTTCCATTTTCCATGGTTTTGAATGGGTCTAGAACCAGAGTATGGCTCTAGCTCTAGACTCCAACAACATCGTCATTTCTCATGGTTTTGAATGGCTCTAGCCTTAGTCGAATGCACAAATAATCTTGATCACCTTATCCAACATTCATCTACCTGATGAATAGGTGGAAGATATTAATAGGGAAATGGGAATGAGTACTTACCAAGGACTGGCTAAGAAACCATTCAAGGTGTTAGTTGGGGTTGCTAAACCACATGCAAAAGAGGGCTTGCTAAAAGAAAGTTGATAAACCACCCATTGTTGTGAATTATGTTGTGCTTCACTAGTTGATAAACCACCCAATGTCATATGTTTTTGCTATCCTTTGTGTGTGTTGGCTTATGGGGGCCTAACCCAAGTTCGAAGTTATTTAGCCAAACAAATCCCTACACTAATGGCCCTTTCAGCATCAGCCTGCAGAGTGCAGACTGAAGTCTCACCCGAAACAGTATGGGGGGATGTTGGAACCAAGTTTCCACACCCTTGAGATTTTAGTGATGTCGATGTAATCCAACTATGCATGTCTTTCCGCACGGTTCCAACCTTCGGTAGCTTCGCGATCTATTACAATCATCTTTCGCGCAACCCTAACCAAGGGTTGAGATGCTTTCGCGTTGCTATGGCAGCGAACTGCACTATTTCCCCAAACTACACAGTGTATCTTACTTATCTTCTTAACATATCTTAGTTAACTTCGCGTAAATAGATATTTTATCTTGCATTCACTTAATCAATACAATTATACACATTCACGCATCATATAAGTATTAGAAGTGAATTTCATACCCAAGATAACGAATGCATAAAACAGGGAATAAATACATAAAAATGATAGAAAACTTCTCTTTATTAATACTTCCAACTGTTACAAACTCGACTCGCCCTACGCACTCAGCTGCAGGGGTCCGTGCACTCAGTCGCAAACTATTAGGCCTCTACACACTCAGCTGCAGAGCCTTCTCCTACTTTACGACCCAAAACTAGACTTTACACTTCAGATCTATCTCGCACACATCATATGTTCTTCATTTTCATTATCCTATCAAACTACTTAGAGCCTCGCTCTATTTATACAATCCATGGTCCACGGACCATGGTTAGATCTCTACAACCGATATCACAATAACAAAATTAAAGGTGGACAACCCTATGACTTTTTAACAAGCTACGCACTCCACGCCCATAAAATGCGGAGTCTTTACATTGGAATTACAATTTTTGACCAAAATCTGGGCTCAAAGCCCCAAAACTTCCCTTGGGGGACCCTATGCCCAACAATGTGTTGAAGATGTCTTCCTACAAAATATGCTAAAAAGAAATTCCCCTCAGAGCGTGGATTTGGCTCAGGTGTGATTGTTGTAAGTGACTCTAGCTACAGTGGGTGTATGGTTGGGTGGAAATTTGAAGTCCCACCTTCGATTTGGCATTTGAATTTATTGTAATGGCATGTATTTAGTTGAGGGTTGTGAAGTTAATGATCTCCTAGTGAAATTTAATGTATGGCTCTAAAAAAGTGTTTCATTACTACTTGATGTTGGTGCATGAACTTATTAAATGAAATCCTTGAATGCTTATGGTTCTTTTGATGAATCTAAACCATGCATTTGTGGCTAAAGGCTTGAAGTCTTTCATTATATTGCATGTGGATATCTAGTTTATGTTTGCAGTGCTATTAATGTGCCTAAATTAATAGCAGGGAATTTCTTCTTTCTTGTGTAGACATGAGAGGTTGATTCCCTGATTATTTTCCTAAGGAATGGTTTTTATTCCTGTGTTTACTCTAAGCCCGTAGATTTTTCTAAATACCTATGTGTGGAAAGAAAGAGAGACAATATTTGATAATAAAAAAATACAATGCCTATATTAAAATAATTTGGCCATCATGCCTTATTTCATAGTATGAAAGCTGAGGGATAGCCCTATTCTCATATATAAATATGTAATATATTTATATTTTGCAAGCCAAAAGTCGGGATGGGTTGACACAACTAAAAGTTCAAGAGGGATAACTCGTCGGGCCTACAATAGGGCTGCATATGTTTCGGCGTGGAGGCACAGTCAAAGGCTCTGAATGCATGCATATATAAGTTTCGATTTTGACAGCACACAGAAGAGATGAAAACCTAAATCAAAGACAAATCTGAGCCATTGGATGTCATGAGGAATCTCTATCATTTGATGAACCCTAGAAGTATTAACCCAAAGGTTTCTAAGGGAGGCTCTCCTTAAAACTTCTGGGATTTAGTTCCAGGAATGATGTGGCTTGTGGGCCTGTTTGATTCCTGAACCCTTGCAATGACGCAAAGACTCTAAAACCTCGTGCAACGTTAACATCGCAATGGCAAAGGGTCAGAGGTCTTGTGGGACCAAACCATGTCGCCCCAATGATTAGAGATTGTGACATCACCCTGACATATAGAATTTGTGACATCACCTTGTGATTAGAGATTGTGACGTCACCCCGACACCCCCTACCCTGGAGATTCCTTGTGGTGCTAGTGTAGTCCCACTGGGATTTTATTCCCAAGAGTACATGGAACTCGTGGGCCCTATGGAATGGAGTAGATGCCAAGCGGCGCATGCAAGTCAAGTAATAACCTATAGGGAAATGCCTAAGTGTATGTGCCCATTTACCATGTAGATGCTCCTCGTAACCCCGATGATTTCAACCAAAGGCATCCCAAAGTTTTTATAAAAGGGTTTGAAGGGAATCTCCCGAGATTTTATCCCTAGGATGACATGCTCTTGAAGGTCTTGCTCGGCTTAATATAGTGTTTCGTTTTTGTAAAAGGTTTCGAAGGGAATCTCCCGAGATTTTATCCCTACGATGATGTGCCATTGAAGGTCTCGCTTGGCTTAATATAGTGTTGCTTGGTAATGTGTACGAGGGGGTTATATTATAATAATATGTACATGTTATATATAATAGCCTTGTGGAATGAAGATCTTATGAGTATCAATCGTCATGAACAAGTCAGCAACGAATAATGTTATGACTTGGAGTGCCATGTGGGCTCCAACCTTGATGACATGGCATGCGGTTATTGGAAAAGACTTTAAAAGATCTTATCTTTTGATTTAGAAGTCTAATCAAGATTAAATTTATATTGTTGGAAAGGTCAATGAGACAATTCCAATGGTGTCGTCCATTTTAAGTTTTGAAGAGTTTGAAAAAGATCAAAAAATTTAGACCCCATTTCCATAATTAGAACTTTGGAGGTCGAGTTAGCATAGTAATGGCCCTTTTTCTAGCTTAGTAGGGATTAATGATAGTAGGGGACATGTTACATTATGTAAAATTAAAAATCATGTACGACAAAGAATACTTAAAATCTTACATTATAAGTAGGAAGATCCTAGACATATTGTGGTGATTACACATAATATAGTCAATACATTTCATTATATTTATAATAAAATGAAAATTACATAAAAAAAAAAAACTGAAAAACTATAAATACTTTATTATAAATTTAAGTTAAAATTAATACAAATATTTGTTTGTGTAAATATAATCAACTTTAAATAACAAATAAGAAAGACGAGGGAATGAGGACTGAGAAAGGCTTTTTATTTTCGTCCTTGTTTCGACCAGGGAACGAAACACCTTTGTGGAAACTCCACATCCTTGTCAAATATTGGGCCCTTCATTGCACGTGAGTATTGTTTTGCAAAACGTGTAGTCTAACGAGGCGGAGGAGTTGCCTGGAAAGTTATGGAAATTCCGGTTTTATTTAGAGAAAATCCGGCAAGGATTTTTGTAAATCCAAGTTATAGTTGTTAAACTTCAAAATTTTAACTGTCTTAAACGTTTTTGATGGTGCTGAATCCATTTCTACCATCAAAAACCCGATTCAAACACTGCCTCTACAAGATTTTTTGAAAAAAAATTTGCCCGGATTCCGACCACTTTTGGTCGTCCGGGCAATTCCTCCGCCTCGTTAGACAACTCTCATACACCCATTCATCTTGTTGTCCAAATCTACACTCCAACTCTGACCCACTTCTTCGCGAAAAGGTTTTTTTGGTTTCTTTAACAAATGGACGGTGGATTGGACAAACACATGCATTAGGAGCTCAGTCTCACATGTGGTAAAATCTTTTGATCGTAGATTGACTATACCATTCCTTACACTTTGACGTTTCTCTCTACTACTACTAGCCCTCGAGAACTAAGTTTTCTTAGCATGCAAAAGCAGTGATTTTCATGTCAGCTCTCCAAGTTTCTTTATTACTAGCTCTATGACTTTCTCCTCTTCCATTCCTCCCCTACCTACTTTCCTCCCCTCATGGATCTAGAACATTGTAAGTGGTCTCTTCATCATTATAAAAGGGAAGAGTTGAAACGCCTTGAAACACTTTTAATAAAATTTAAAAGCCACTATTTCTAACGACTCACCCAATCATATGGGATTAAATTTTTAAAAGCAACTATTTCTAACCACTAATGCAATCATGTGGGATTAAATTGCTTACAAACCAATAACCTCCATAGAAAATTACTATACTATAATTAAAAGTTCATTCTTTTATATAATAATATTATTTTCCTTTTATTATTATATATCACTATATAACTAACTCAACAATATCCTTTTGAAGTGGGAGGGTGCGAGTTTTTTCGAGAGCGCTGATCGACCGAGCCTGAAAGCGATCGTCGAGCTGCCCCGGCCCTCGCAGGCCGTCTCCTGCGCGATCTGCTCCCCCAGCGGATTGAGCAGGCCCAGGCCTTTTGATTCAACTTCCTCTGCTGACCTAGATCGTCATTCTCTGCTTGATCTGATAGCAGATCCGGATAGCCAGGCTTGGAGGCCCCATCTCTGCGCGCGTGCCCTGCCCTGAGGGCGGAGAATCTGTGGGTGTTTATGGAGTTCTGGGCAGGATCTGACCTCAATTAATCTTGAGATCATGGAGACTCTGGGCTCCCCCCAGGGTCCATCTGCTCCTCCACCCCTTTCGCCTTCGGAGGCCTTCATGCAGATCCTGGCAGAGCTACCTAAGAAGAAAGCCCCTGAACCTTCGAAATTTGTGAAAAGATTGGAGGATATCCCTGCGATTTCCCTCCCGCCTGAAACCCCGATGCAAGTTGCTTTGTCGTTGTCCGAGCGAGCCCTCGTTGGTCAGTTTACGGGGCTCTGGCCGTCCCCCAAATCTACGGAGAGTTGGGTCTCCAGAAACTGGGCGTCGCTGATCAGAGAAAGCGTCACCTCTTACTTCCTGGGGAGAGGATACTTCCTCTTCGAATTTACAGCAAAGAAGGACAAAGAACTGATCTTCCGAAACGGCCCCTACTTTATGGGTCCTCGGGGTCTGTACCTTAACAAATGGACCCCGGACTTCGATCCAGCAGTCGATATTCCTAACGCAGTCCCTGTGTGGGTTAGACTCCCGCACCTCCCAGTCCATTGTTGGAATTGGGACTCTCTGCGTCATATTGGAAATGCTCTGGGGAAATTTATTGATCAAGCGAACAATAAGGATCAATACGACTGCGCCCGGATATGTGTAGAAGTAGATCTGGAGGTAGGGCTCCCTGAGGCCATCACAATAAATGTTGGAAGCTGGACACATCTGCAGAAGCTGGACTATGAGCAATTGCCCTTCAAATGCCGGAAATGCCACGAGTATGGACATTTCGCCAGAGGCTGCCCATCCAACGCCGAGGCCGCACAGGGAAAAGATGATGGATGGAATCAAATCAAGCGCCACAAACCCAGGAATACGGGAGGACCTAGTAGCAAAGGACAACCATCTGTTCAACATACTTCACCACCCTCAGGAAATCGGTTTGATCCGCTCAACTCTCAACAAGAGAAAACCCAGGATGCTGGGATCCAAAAGGAGTCCGAACCTACAGAGGAGATTGGGAAAATCCTCGATTCTTCAAGCAAAGGCACTCCTCCAGCCTCCAACAAAGATATAAATGAGGAAATCCCGAAAAGCAAGAATGATGAAGACAATGAAGAAGAGCAGATCACAGATGACTCAGAAGAGGAAGGAGAAATAGGTGAGTCCCAAGCCTCGGTCAGAAGATCCACGAGAGGCCGGAAAACGGATAGAGAAAAAAGAGAGGAGGAGACGTATAAAGAAAAACTACAAGGCAGCCAGCCCACTCTGGAAAAATTGCTAGCCTCCAAGCCCAGAATGTCAAAAATCCAGCCTCATGGCTCCAAGGGAGCCCATCAAAAACATAAATAATGAATATCATCTCCTGGAACTGCAGAGGTATGGGGAGCAAGGTCAAGGAAGAAGCCATACGAAGCCTGATAAGAACAGAGACCCCAGACATACTACTCATCCAGGAGACTAAGCTGGAAGACTCAGTCTTCCGGCAAACAAGCAAGAGACTATGGTTCAAAAGTGAAGCAAGAGCAGTCTCCGCTAGGGGAGCCTCGAGAGGTATTGGTACTCTTTGGATTAAAAACAAATTTGCAGTCATCAGTGAAGCCAGCAACACTCATTGGTTGCTACTGAAAATACAGAATCAGAACACTAAAGAAACTCATTGCATTTTCAATGTCTACTCCCCAATCAATGCTGGGAAAAAAAAGAATGTTGGGATTCAATAAGACTTCAAGCAGACCTCATGAATCTGGAGAATATTATCATTGTCGGAGACCTCAATCTTACTCTCAGCTCGTCTGAAAAAAGAGGTGGTGGCGTTGTTCGTGATCTGGCAAGAGAATGGGCTGAGGACCTCATGCAAGACTGGGATCTGATTGACATCAAACCCTCCTTCAGTAAGTACTCTTGGACCAATAAAAGAATAGGCCCAGGGCATATAGTAGCTAGATTAGACAAATTCTTCATGCAAAGTTCTTATTTATTGCTGGGATTAGAACCAAGAAGGCACATTCTCCCCAACAGTATCTCGGATCATAAACCCATAAAGCTAGAATTACTTCCTCACCTTGACCTGGGTCCTATTCCCTTCAGATTCAGCCCAAACTGGATCAAGGAACTAGATTTCATGTGTTAGGGTCCCACCCTAACCCCCTTATTCATGTCATGGGATCACGTCATAGTCAAGAGTCAATAAAGCCCATATTAATATTTGTAAGTGGTTAACCCGCAATTAATGGAGGGACCACAATTAGTTACAAATGGGTAAATGGGCGGTAGTATTAGATAGATGGTATTAATAAAACCCACGGTATTG
>APFE030792382.1:0-20801 GCA_000404065.3 Pinus taeda
TTTTTTGGGCAAGTTTTTTTAATTGAAAATATGCTAAATTCTAAATTCTAAAGCCGACATGAATTATGTGGGGCATGTATGATATAAGTGGGCTTTATGTAATAAAGGGAGGTCGGCCATGAATAAGCAACCCCCTTAACATGAGGAAGGAAACGTATATATATGAGTGAAGGAAGAGCTCATTTCACTCATCGACTTTCGCTTGAAGTACTCTTCGCATAAGAGAAAAGAGAAGTGCGAAGGACAAAAGGAATATGCGCAATCCTCATGCGCATAAAGACTAAAGGACTTCGCATATTTCCGATTGGTTTATGTGAAGTTGAAACCCATGTCCAATATCTGAACATTCCTCGGTATTTTCAAGCTTGTGTTGTCCAATATCTGAAAATTCCGCGGTATTTTCAAGCTTGTGTTGTCGAATATCTGAAACGTTCTTAACAACTTCCGGCTCCTGTTGTCCAATATCTGCAAGGTTCTTGACATCTTCGGTCTCTCGTTGTCCAATATCTGAAAATTTCTTATCATCTTTCGACTCCTGTTGTCCAATACTTGAAATATTTTCAACACATTCTGACTGGTTTACATTATTTGAAACTTCTTTTGTATATTCCGGATGTTCAATATCTGAAACATTCTCAGAAAGTTCCGTTTGAAATTCGACTTCTGACATTGCTAAATATTGCTAGAATATTATTTTTTCGGCCTCGATGCTGGAATTCTTGCGCTTCCCTTTGATTCGATTAAAAATATTGCATGTCAATCCCTTCATGCCTGGAACCTTTAATTTACTCACACCCTATTAGAAAAAGAGCACGATTTGCCTAGACTGTGGCCGGCCTCCTGGTTTGCTCTCCCTTTATCGCATTATTCGACGAGTGGGTTGGAAAAATTTATGAAGATAAAGTCACACAAATCAAAATCTGTCCAATTCATTATAGAGATTTTTCTCCTTAATTCTGATACATGCTGTCATTCAAAATCATTAATAAAAACTACTTCTAAATAGTGATACATTCAAAACCATTAATAAAAAAATCCTCGTAAATAGTGATGCATTCAAAACCATCGGTTAAAATTGGTTCGGTGTCCATCCATAAGCCCTTTTAGGCACAGTTCTCTACGATGGTGGAAGCGCTTTTAACACATTTAAGAACGGAATTAAGATTAAAAAACAGAGCTTGATCAGGAGACTTTAACGTGAGCTGTTCAACACTTTTTATTGAAACTTCTACAATTAAGTTTTTTCAAATTTCGGTTTTTTCTTACAATAAATATATGAAAATTTTCAACATAATTATTTATTGAATGGTAATTTTTTAATCAAAATTTTATTAGTGAAGGGTTACTTTATTATGAGAACATCACTCTTGAAGGGAAAATTTTTTAATATAACGTTTCTTGACGGGAAGCATAAGGACCCAAAACGTCAAAAAAAAAATGTATGACTGGTAAAGAGAAATCCAAATTCCTACCCTGAACGTCATGATATGGAAATTTGACAGTCGTACGAAGATGGAATTGAAAGTCCCACAATGCGACAAAATATTATTACAATATATATTTTTATTAAAATTATGTATATAAAATTTAGATATATTTTAAATTTTTAAATTTGGGATAGTATTAATTTTTAATGAAGAATTTATTTATTTATTTGTGAAATGTGGTAATTAATATTTGTGGAATTATAATTTTATTAATACATTAGGTAGTATATACTATATATTGGATTTTGTATTTAGTTAAATTTAGTGGCTAACACATACTGCTTCACTGTATTAATAGAAATATAGCTCCACAAATATTGATAACCCTAAAATATTACTAAAATTATATAATTAACCGCAAAACCTTTTAAAAACGATTATTCTTGGAAACCTCTCAAAATGTTTTTACTCATAGAATGACTTCGAATTCTGAAATTGACCGTAAAACCCTTTAAAAAAATTTATTCTTCAAACCCTCCCAAAATGTGTTTGATAATTACTTGTTTTTAAATTAAATGTTAATTTCCATTATATTTCCATTTCTTATTATTTTAAAAAATTGAAATTAATATTATATTTTCAACTAATATTAGAATTAATTCTCGTGAGCTTTGGAGTGAGACTCGGTCGTGGTCTACTCCCAAGACTCCATGGAGCGATAGAATTTGTCATATTTATGATACTGAGAAGGTGGAAGATGAAAATCACTTCCATTTAGACTGCCCCACTCTTGCCCACATCCGCTCTCAATTCCCTATCATTAGCCCCACCTCACTCCAATCTTGTGGTCTATTCCCAAGGCTCCATGGGACAATAGAATTTGTGAAATTTGTGATACTAAGAAGGTGGAAGATGAAAAGCACTTCCGGTGAGACTGCGTGCTCTTGCTCACATTGGCTCTCAATTCCGTATCATCAGCGCCACCTCATTCCAATCCTCTTGACTTATTAAGCATCTTGGAAGGCTTCTCCCATGCTCTTTGATCACACAAACAAGATTTTCAAGAATGACAATTAGGCTCTCTTTTCTTGAGGTCCTATAGACCACATTGATCTTAGTAGAAGTTAATCATCATCATAATTTTAATATTTATTTTATTTTTATTATTGATGCAATTACATTTCTAATGTGTTTTACATTGATTAATTAATATTGTCTTTTCTTTTATTATTTGATAAAGTTACATGTTATAGTGTATTTATTATTAATTATTATGATAAGAAGCTGTTGTTTATTGAAATAAGGATATTGAGAGTTAAATTTTTTGATTAATAATTATTAAGTGGGTTGTTGAGATATTATTTTCATAAAGTTTTTATGGAATAAGATAAAAGAATCAGGAATTATTTTAAAGGTAATTATATTTTTTGTTTTCAATTTATTTAAAAAAAATCACCACAAATGTTATTAGCTCTTATTGTTTATTTTTATTTTATTATGGTTTTCCTTTTACATATTTTTTAAATGTATATTTTTTATAATTAATAATGCCAACAACAATAATTTAAAATAAAATTATAATTTAGTTTTTTCTTTGTTTTCGGTAATGTATCATGAAATAAATGTATTGATTATTATTATAGATTTTTAATGTATAAGAATGTTTACCACCCAATTAATTTATATATTTGAACTAGTTATTAATATTTTAACATTCATTAAATAAGTATTATGGAATTATTAAAAGTTTATTTCAAGTTAAAAAAAAGTGAATTTGTCATTTATAAATTTGCTTAATTAAAAGGTCAACCAAGAATTAAAAAAGATTATTTTCAAATTTTCATTATAAATTCATAATAATGTTAGCATTGGTTAATATTAATGAAAAACATTTTATTTTCTTCTTCCAATTTATTCACCACGCATATATTAAAATTGCTAATATAATACTATTAAAACTAATGTTTACTTTTTAAATTATAACATAAATTTTATAATTTAATGATTTAATACGGTTATTAAACTTAATCAAAAATAAAATAATATTTATATTTAGTTGATAAAAAATATAGATCTATTAAAAGCATCAAAAATTATTAAAATATTCTATAATTTTAATTTTTAACATTTTTATTTATTGTTAAATACTTTATTATAAAATAAATAATATTAAATAAATTATTTGTGATTTGATTTATAAAAATAGGTGTCTAAAATGCAATTTTAATTTATTTTATAGTTTTTGTTTATTATGTGTCATGAGAGGTTATATAATATTGGATATGTAGGTAGTTCAGTGTGATGCTTAGTTCCCGAAGAGTTTGTTTTTAATTTGCAGAAGGTTGCTGTTATTATTTAGATGTGAAATATGATTTTTAATAAAATATTTTTTAGATTGGTATAGATTGATGTGAAGTTGAGATATTTTTTAAATTATTATACCATCAACATAATTTATTTATCTTAAAAATATATTTATCTGTAATATTATATAATTAATCATTTGAGAGTATACTTATACATGTACATGTACAGAAAAATAAAATAAAGGAAATAGAAAAGAAATATCCAAAAATAAGTTGTATTTCTCAATTTTATCATTGTTTTAGAGGGTTGGAAAACAAAAAAAATAGAAAAAGAGAGAATTTGTGAAGTGGAAAAAGTTTCGTTTTTCAATATGTTTAGAATATACACTGATTCATTAGATAAGACTTTTGGACAAACAAGTTTTCAAATTAAGTAATCATGTTCGATTAAAGTTTTCAAAAAAAGAGAAGTCTGGCCCAAAGACTAAGTGGGTTTTTTTTGGAGAATAATTAATCAGTAATCTAAAGATTATTCATATTATTTTTTTTTTTTTTCTTATAAATTAGTTTATTAGAAATTATTCAAATCTAAATTGGAGTTAGGAGAAATTAACAGAACTCATTATTGTTAGAGGGAAAAAAGTATACATATCCATGCGTTAAATGTATACTATCTATTTTTTTTTTTAATGTATAGCATATCTATTATTATTATTAATTTTTTTTTTTTTTTCTTTTTGAATTGAAATTTTTTATCTAAATTTGTATCATATTGTATCGTATCGAATTCGAATTTGAACTTCGTAACTATGGAATAAATAGTGAATAATGTTTATATGTTCAATGATGCTAGATGAGGTGCAGGGAAGATAAGAGATCTTTTTCTTTTATAGTTGAGTATATGGTTCCATGAGAATCCGAACCCAAAAATTACTATGATGATGTCTAGATTCTCTGCCAACCGATTAAGTGATCTAACAATGAAAATGATGAATTTGATTCTTCAGAAGTGATTTACAATTAATATCATTGGTCCCTTGTCTTGCATGAATTTTGATAACAGGCTCAACGAGTTCACTGAAGAGTAAATTGCACTCACTGTAGCCCATTACAAGAACCTATAAGAGTTAGACCTACAAGAATGTGAGGAAGGTGATTGAGGTAATGATTGGATAGCAAAAAAAGTTCAAGGGCCAAAAGGATGTGGATGTCATTGAGGTTGAGGCCCGGCTTGGACGCAGAGCATTTATGGTTGCTGCTATTGAAGTTGACATATCCATCATAGAAGAGGAAGGTTAAGAAAGTAGGAGATGCACTGAAGATCTGATAACTTTGGAAGTTTTGCATGTGGAAGTGTTATAGATCATATACATAGCTTTGTAGAAGAGTAACCTTTCATTTCCAATGAAAAAGGCACAAGGAGTGATCAAGATTGTCTCGAGCTATGGTTTCTTTTTCATGTGTGAAGCATGAGACTTGTGCATAGAGATGAAAAGTAGAGCTTTGCAACATGGAGATTGGATGAGAAACATGTCAAACTCTACCCTAGTTCACCATATCCTATATCAAGTCAAAGCTTTATAAAAATAAGAACAACTTTTTCATTGAATTGATTAGTTGTAACAGAGGTGTTACAACTACGATGGAGTAGGAACCCTATGGACCGGTTTTCAAATGCATGCTTCATAAAACGAAGTTAAATTATGAATTATGATCTTGAGTTTTCTCAATTTGTAAAAGATATATATTGAGATCCCACTCAACATAATAGGTGATGAAATTAGTACAACAGATGAGAAATGAGCATGGAAGATTAAATACAAAACTAAAGAAAGCATCAGTTTGTGAGAGTACTGATAGATAATTGTCTTGGTGTGTCTAGAATGAGAAGTAGAGGATCCAAGTTGTGAAGGATCAAAGTTGTAGGTTTGGTCCAAGGGTAACACGTGACTCTTTGTGTGGCAATGAATGAAGTCGCATGTGGTGATAAGATATAAATGATCTTGTAATTTGTTGGTAATTTAGTAAAGCATTTTGAATTTTTGTTGCATATGTATTCAAATGCTATAATTGAAACAATGTGTCGTAGTGGATGGGTGATTGATTGAACCTAACACCATAGAGTTTTGGGCCAAGTTATAAAAGTATAGCTATAGACATTTGAATTACCAAGGTGTTTGTAAGCTAGGTTGAGTCAAGGCCTACATAGATTAATGTAGTAGCACATGTATTCATGTAATGTGTATCCTTCTTATGGATAGAGTGGATATGGTATTGGGTTGTGGAATTTTACTCAGCTAAGTATGAGGGTGGAAAATGAGCTCATATCTAAGCTTGATATGGAATCATAGAAGTTGAGTATGAAATTAAGAGGGGAATGTTAGATGGAATAATCTCATAACTTGAGAAGCTTGGGACTAAATTAGTGAGAGAAATTAACACATTGATGAACCATGTTGCCAAAAAGGATTCATGGAGAACTGATAAGTATAGTGGATGGGACTTATTTATATCAGTAGATGGATTTTTTTTAGATGGGCATTAATGGTCAATTTTTTGTAGAAACAAGTAGAAAGTTTGTGTATGTAGGTATAAAAGGAAGAAGAAGAAATCCCATAGTGAAGAAAGCATAAGTGAAGTCATAGACATGATTCTTAGTGTAGTATACAAGAATAGCTTGTGGCAATAATGTAAATGAAATGATGGTGGACATCAAAGCTAAAAGTTTGTGGAATATTGTAATGTGATGCACAAATTGTGATTGTACGAAAGTATATAGAGTAATGTTTGAGTTGATGTAGTGGTCCTAGAAATTATTGTTATATGTAATTGGTATTTCCATGTGTGGTGTTCATCATTGTATCTAGAAGAGTCAATTATGATATAACCTAATTGAGGCATGTATACCCCTGAAATTTATCATGTTGCAAAGTTTGTGGCAATTTAAAAACCACTTTGTAGTGAACGTTTATGGTAAGCTAGAAACCAAATCATAGAGGACTTTTTATGGTCACTTAGAAACTACTTGGTGTGATGGATTTTGGTCATCCAATATCAATTGATGTGCTTTTCATGGTAAGCAAAAACCACATGTCAATGTGATGAATAAACACAAGTTTGCAAGAGTCAGGGAACATATGGATAGGGATTCCTATAGATATTTTTTGTTCCTTGGGAATCTAATGCATGAGCATCACGAGAATGGTTGAGGGTAAACCAACAAAATCCAAAGCATGGTTATGGGTAAGCTAAAAAAATCTATAATGATGATGATGGTGATGCAAAGGGATTTAAAGGTACATGTATAAGTATGAATATGTGTGATGCAAAGATGGAAGAATGAACCATGAAGGGACATCCTAGTATATCTACAATTGCAATGGCTAGTTACTCATGCATTTTAGTGGATGGTGTTTTCTTTATATGGATGTCAACATTTTGTTAATGTTTGTAAATGTCAAGTTGGATCAAACATAAGCTCTACTAATATAGAGGTGCTTCAATCCATAGTAGATTACATATTGAAGAGGAGAAATATTGGTGAATACCTCATCTAATCAAGATTAATACAAGGGATCATTAAAGGGGAGTGTTATAACTTGTAGTTTCCTAAGGTGTGTTAATTAGTTTGAGGAGTCTATTCCTGTTTTGTAGGAAGTTGTTGGAACTAGTTGGATGTGACAGATTCTCTCCAAAAAGATAGTTCCTAGATTTGCACAAGATGGAGATATTTTTTCAACTATATATTTGTGTGATTATGATAGTTTCTCTATCTAGAGAACTCAACTCTTATATCGAATTAGAAGTTAATAAGAACACTCTTATTAATCAATCAAAATAATTCTACATATATAAATACAAAGTGTTATCTCAAGATATATAAGTTACCTTTATCACAAAATCAACCACTTAACCAATCTAGGAATCATATAGTTGGAGAATATCTCTCACATATAATTAGATTTACAACCATCTCCTAAATAATAGGAACATATTCCTTCTCAAGCCAATTATCACACCTAAAACAATTATATTCTCAATAATTATTAGGTGGATTGTAGGGATTTAACATCCACAATATGAGAAAATATTTTTAGTATTATTCATATAGAGGGTTGAGATTTATCTCAAAGGTAATTATGCCCTTTTTACTTTTCAATTTAATTAAAAGGAATATCATGTTCACAAGTGTCAAAGAATTATTGTTTCTCTATTATCTTTTTCTTGCTACAAGTTTTTATAAATGTATATATGTTAACTCATATATTAATTTTTTTGATAATTAATAATAATAATAATAATTTAAAATAAAGTTATAGTTTAATTTATTTGTAATATTTTTAAAATTTTGGTAACGTGAGATGTAAGATGAGATAAGTGTTTTTTTTTGTAAACTGCGGAGGGACTACTTCTTCTATTTCATCGGGTCAAAATCATTACAAAAATGCGATGACCTCAACCCGCCCAATGGGAAACCGGGTATTTTGGCCATCTTAAGTCTTTTAACACCATCCAAAAATAAAACACCTTGAGTCTATTTGCCCAGGCTATATGCACAATACATTCAAAGAGACTACCTATTTTCCTTATCTTCCTGCTATATTCCACATTACAAAATTTGATGGACAAATTATTCTCTACAGTCTTCATATAAAAACAGAAAGGTGAGAACAACAAGACTATGCCTCCTTGCCTGGCTGCTGGTCCATATCCTTCTTGAGATCAGGGTGGCAGTGCTTTAGCTGCTGTTGTATTTCATCCATTCTTCTGTCCTGCATGAGAAGGGTAATCTGAATGTTCTTCAGCTCCTTCTTGAGAGTGGGAATCCCCTGAGAAAGCTCTGCCATCTCCATTGCTACTTGCTCCATGGATTTGGCAAGTAGTCTCTTCATGACCCAATACACATGCAGTGATTGTTTATATAGGGTCATGCAGCCTCTTGTGTGGCTCGGGTCCGGGAGTAGATAGACCCAATCCTCCATTTCTGGATCAGATTGGTCTTGCATGGCCTCCTCTTATAAATGTTGCATAATTATCCTGACTCCTTTATTGGTGTTTTGGTAGTAGGCCTGCTCAGCAAATTGCACTTTCCTCCCCGCTAAAGCCCTGCTTTTCCTTTCATGAGACAGAGCCTCCTCCTCCCTTTGGCTCCCTGTTTTTCCCCTGCTCCTGCCGCGCTGTCCTTTCCGACCTCCCCTACCCCTTCTTTTGCTACCCTCTCCTGCCACAGTCCACCTACTCGGATCGTATTCCTTGCATTCTTCCTTAATTCCTCCATGCCTGCGTCGTCTCCATCCTTCGTTCCCCCAAAGCTCCTGACTGCCCTCTGTTTCAGCGGCGCCTCTTCTTTCCCGTTTAGCCCATGGCTGAAGGCAGTTGTTCTCATCAGGACCGAACAATTCCACCTCCTTTTCACTGTCGTCCGAGACCCTAACTGTGTCTCCGACATCCTGCTCCAGTGCTTTTACTTTATCCTTGATGCTCCACTTATTATCCCCTTCAGTGGCCGCGGTCTCCCTGCTTTTCCCTCATGTCCTGGTTTTCATCCCGTCCTTCGTCTCAGCTATGATCTCCTTACCCTGCTTCTCTCTACCTTCTAGACTTGTTCTACTCACTAATCTCCTCTTCACGCTGAATCTTCGAGCCTCCCTACTATTCTGGTATTTATTAAGCCATCCGCCTTTGCGCGCCTTCCTCCTCCACCACTCCCTTGCGATGCGGGCATAATCCTCCTGCCACCTGTTCCTTCGATCACCATCCCTGTCCTGTCGTTTCTTACTTGAGCCTGCAGACTTTCCGTTTCTGTCTAACAGGCTGTCCCGATCACCTCTCGTCCTCCCTTTTCCCCTGACTCTCCACCTTGAAGTGTGAATCCTCTTAATGGCCCGGCTGCTACGGGCCATCATTACCTGATCTTCTCCTGTAATGGGTATTATTCCCACCCACTTGTACTTCTGTCCTTCGCCCGTTGTCTAGTTTGCCCCGATCGGGGGTCTCTTGTACTCATTCATGTTGGTTCGTGGCTGTCTCATCGTCTTGATTTGTTATAATGACCAACTCCTTCCACTTCGGTTTCTCCATTTCATTCTGCCAATTGCTGTCAACCTTCCCTTCCAGATCATTACTCCCCCAATTGGCAAGGAAGTCCACCACCCTGTTTCCTTTCCTCCGGATGTGGTTGATTATCAGGTAATCGAAACTCTTGAGGATTTCTCCTATGTCTTGTACTATCCTGACCGTTCTCCAGCTGCTCACTATCTGCTCCCAGTTTTTTCCATTATTAAGTTTTCGGATAATCTCTATAACTAACCGCGAATCCCCTTCTAACTCTAGGTTCCTGTAGCCATTCCTCGCTACTATCCTTAATCCCTGATGAAATGCCCAAAGTTCATCTTCGTTGTTTGTCATTTCTCCTCCCCACTCTACGTAAATCCATCTGATGCTTTCCTCACTGTCCCTGAAGATTCCCCCAAAACCTACATTGCCTGGGTTACCTTTGGAGGCCCCATTGAAATTCAATTTTATGAAGTTCTCTTTAGGGCAATTAAATTGTTCAGGACTTCTAGCCTATTTATTCTGCCTAATCTCTTTTCTGGGGTAAACCATTTCATATTTCATATTCATCTTTGCCAGTATTTGTCCCTCCTCCTGATTCATTTTCCACTCCTCTTCATTCCAATCCTCTGCTAAGATTGTTTCCTTAACAGCCCTTAGGACACCCTTCCACATTTCTTCTGGTTCTATATGTTTCCCAAGGAAAATTCTTCGGTTTCGTTCTTTCCAGAGGAACCAAATCATGAACCCCACTGTGAGGTCCCATGCCCTTTTAATGACTTTGCAGTTAAATTTTTCCTTATTCCATTGGAAAATGGTTCTTTTTATATCTCTGGGGTCTCTTCTTTCCTTACCATAGAGCTTTCTTGTCTCGTTCCACAATTTCTCTGCATACCAGCAATTGTTCAGGATATGGTTCTGGGTCTCGTTCTCCTTATTGCATATACTACATTTCGAAGGGCCAAGAAAGCCCCTCTTTTGGATATGATCCCAAGCTAATATCCTTTCCTTGTCTACCAGCCACACAAATAAGGCAATCTTAGGCCACCATTTACCTTCCCATATGGTTTTCCATTCCGAGTTTATCTCCATCCTTTCCTGAACTCCGATCAAATAATATGATTCCTTAACCGTGAAGGACCCTTTCGTGGATTTCCCCCACCTCAGAATATCTTCCCCATTCCTAACTTTTATCTTCCTTGATTCCACTTCTTTCTCAAATTCTTTTTGCTGATCTTGGGTGATGTTTTCCATCCATTCTTCTGGCTTTCTCCATTTCCTCCATATACCTTCTGACTCTCCCTCTCTCCAATAATCTTCAACATATCTCCTCCCCTCCCTGAGTGCTTTTTGCTGTATGTTCTGGAGAGTTGGTATATTGACTAGTCTGTCTCTCTACTGCCACCCTTCTTCCCAAAACCTAGCATTTCTTCCTCCTCTTATTTCCCATAATGCATGACTGTTGATTATACTCCTATTGTGACTTGCCAGGTTCCAAGTTGAAGATCCTTTTGGGGTCTCTTCCACCCTTAGGATCTCTTCCGTAGTTCTTGGCATATTGTACTTGTGCATCCATATCCTCTTCCAGAGATCATTGCCCCCTCTCATCCACCTCCACCATAATGTTGCCCCCAGCACCCTGTTTAACATTTCTGGGTCTCTCAAACCAAGGCCTCCTTCCTCTTTCCTTTTTGACAGATGTTTCCAGGAAACTAAGGCCCATTTCCTCTGCTGATTAGGGCCTCCCTAAATAAATTTAGTATATAGTCCTTTTATCTTGGAGCAAGCTCCTTTGGGGGCCGCTATTATGGACAAAGGATAAATGAGTATTGCTTGTAGTACCGATTTAACCAGGACAATACGCCTCGCTATATTCAAGGTTCTGAATGCCTAACCTGCCATTTATTCTTGATTTTCTCTATAACCTATAGCCAGTTTACGATTCTGGTTGGATGAAAATCAATCTGATTTCCAAGGTACTTAGTTGGTAGCTCTCCTTGTCTGAACCCTAACGTCCTTGTAAGATGAGCTTTAACTAATTCTAGGGTGTTGAACACAAAGGTATAGGACTTTTCCTTGTTCACTTCCATACCTGAAGCCTCCATGAGGGTATCCAAGATTCTTTTTATACCCTTGACTTCTTTTACTGTTGCTTCGCAGAACAACATTATGTCATCAACGAACTGTTAATGGGTAATTGGAATATTGCTCCCCCATAGCTTGAGACCTTTGATTCTTCTTTCCCTCTGTTCCTTTTTGAAGAACCTCCCTAACCCCTCTGCCGCCATAATAAATAGGAAGGGCGAAAGAGGATCCCCCTGCCTTATTCCTCTTGAGGCGTTAAAGAGAGTTGAGAGAATCCCATTAATTAGAATTGAGAAATTCGGTGTTGAAATCATACTGAGAACCCAATCTACCCATCTATTGTTGAATCCGAAGGACTCCAGGACTCTTTTAAGATATTTCCAGTTCAGTCTGTCATACGCTTTAGATGAGTCTATCTTTATCATCATTCCTTTCTGCTTCTTTTCCTTGATGGTGTGGATGACTTCCTGGGTTACCACTAGCCTGTCGAGAATTTGTCTTCCCTCGACAAACCCTTTTTTTTCTGGGGAGATTAGATTTTCCGGGAGGGGTTTTATCCTTTTTTCTATCAGTGTGGCGATGACTTTATAAATGACATTACATAAAGCAATTGAGCGAAAGCCCTGCGCATTATCTGAGTTGGAATTCTTCGAGATTAAAGTAAAGAAGGTTGAGTTTAACGCTGGCCATACCTTCTGCTTCAAACGCGATTCCTCAACTAATTCCAAAATCTCTTTACCCAGAAATCACCATCCTGCTTGAAAGAATTCCGTTGTAAACCCATCTGGGCCTAGGGCCTTTCCTTTCTTCATGTTCATCACTACTTCCTCTAACTCTTCTATAGTCACTGCTCGCATCAGGGCTTTGTTCTGTTCCTTTATAACCAACTTGGGAATTTCCTTACATATCTTCTCAATAGCTGTTGCCCAATCATTTTGAGGCTCGGTCAGGATGTCTTTATGGTAATCAACTAAGACTTTCTCGATCCCTTCTTGCTCTATTACCCTTTCCCCTGCTTCTTTTTTTATGGATAATATCCTATTTCTCTGTCTATGTTGTACCATGGCCTGATGAAAGAATTTTGAATTTCTTTCTCCTTCCCTCAACCAGTTGATCCTGGATTTCTGTCTCCATAGAATCTCCTCTTGCTTCCTTCTCTCCTCCAGTTTACTTATTAAGATTCCTTCTGCCTTGCAACTTTCCTCAGATCTTCCTTCTAGTATTATTCTTTGTTGGATTTCTTCCATTTCCTGTTCTAATCTCTGTTTCTCCTCCATGATGTTCCCAAACTCCTCCCTGTTCCACTTTTTAATATTCCCCTTCAATTCTTTTAATTTTAGTTGGAAAGTGTGCATTTTCCCTTTTCCTTGCAGTGTACTTTGAGTCCACCACTCCTCTGCCTTTTCCAAAAACTGAGGATTCCTAAGCCAGAAGGATTCAAATCTGAACGGCTTTTTTCCGGAGTTTTTCTCAGTATCTATCTCCAACCTAATTGGCCAATGGTTTGAACGAAGAGATGACATTATTTTGGCTTCCAAAAATACGTCTCTATTCATGATCGACTTAGATACTAGAAACCTGTCCAATATGGAGGCGATCTGGCTTTTTCTTCCTCGACTGGTATTCCATGTAAAAATACCATTTATGGTTTTCATATCTACCAGCCTCTGCTCGGAAATCATATCATTGAACATATCCATAAACTGATCTGTCCTCCTTATTCCTCCTTTTTTCTCATCCACTGTTCTGATCAAATTAAAATCTCCTCCTATTATCCATGGCATTTCTGGGTAGAGTCCTCTAGCTTCTTTCACATTCTTTATGAATCTTTCTCTCTCCCCTGCTATATGAGGTCCATAAACCCCTGTAATGAGGACTCTCTCAGCGGATCCTATCACTCTACAGGAGCCAGTTAGGATTCTGGGTAGACTGGTTCAGTTTTCAAAAATTAGCTCCTCCGGGTTCCACATGATTGCTAACCCTCCTGCAGTGTCGATTGCATCTTGTTCCATTACTTCATACTGTATTTTTAATTTTTTAATTATTATTTCCATCTGCTGCATAGTGATCTTTGTTTCTTGGATTATTACGATTCCTGGTTTGTCCTTTCTCAATCTCTCCTTTAAATACCTCTGTTTTCCTTTACTGTTGAGACCCCTAATATTCCAGGATGTAATTATCATTTATAACTTCTTGGGTGGTTGTTGGAATACCTCCGATAGAGGTATAACCTTACCTGAGTTAACCAAAATCTCGCCTACGGCCTGAATTGTCTCATTTAGGGTTCGTCTTCCCCTCTTCCGCCCTCCTTTGCCAGTGCCCTCCAATCCTATGTTGTTACTTTTATATTCCCCTATTTGTCCTGTTATTTCTTCCCCTGCTCTGCCTCTCTTTTCTTTGTATTTTTTGAATGTATCCTTGTATAACTGTTTCTAGGTTTCTAGTGTAAATCTCTCGTCAATATTTTTCCATTCCTGTATTAGCTTCCTCATAATTTTCTCTTCTTTTGTCCCTGAATCATTTTGTGACCCAGATTCCATCTGGATTTGTTTTGGAGTTATCTCAAGAGTTACTCCCATCTCCTCTTCATTCTCCCTGGCCACTGTTGTGTTTTCATCCCTTGTTCCTTTGCTAACTTCCATTGGTACTCTTTCGGTCTCATCTTCCTCGTCCATTACATCCGATCCCTCATCTTCATTCTCTTGAAGGACTTGAAATTTTTTCTGGCTTTCTATTATTATAGGCTTCGACTTTTCTTGTAGCTTTCCTCCTTCTTTCCCTGATCTCTTCCTTCTGCTGACCTCCTGAAAACCTGCCTGTCCACCCTCTGTTTTTTCTGCCCTTCTTTATTCTTCTTCTTGTTTTTTGATGATCTCCTCTTCTCTATTATGCGGACATTGCTTGATCAGGTGTCCATACTCATGGCTCCGTCTGCACCTAAAGGGAATATGCTCATAGTCCAGAAGCTGCTGCCAAATCTCGTCCTGGTATTCTAACTCTATATATTCTGGTAGTGGCTCTGATATGTTCATATAGATGCATATTCAAGCATAAGACGTATATTTCCCCCTCTTCGTTGATTCAGCCACTTTGACAAAAGTCCCGATTGAATTACCAATTCCTTCAAGAATATCTGGGTCCCAGAACTCTACCAGTAAGCCAAATAGTCTGACCCATATAGGAGCCGCTAGCATTCTCAAGATGAGATAAGTGTTTTGATGTCTATTATAAATTTATATTTTTTTTCATACATTTTAGTTTCTCAAACTTTAAAATCTAGAGAATTTTTATGCCCTATACAAGTTACACCACCAAATAAATGGCTAATATAATAAAATTAAAAATCTTTTATAAACCATTGGATATGTGGGTATCCCAAAAACTGTGCATAAGTGACATGCAAATAGTCTAGGATAAACAATATATATTTCTTCTAAACTCATTTTTAATATTTATCATTATTTTTTTTTCACTTTAAGTTTTATAATTTTTTAATATTTTTGTGCCTATATGCACTTTAGAACTTAGTATAGCGAAAATGTGTAGTGGTTGTAAATGAGTATAAATGATTAAAATTTAGCTCAATACTAAGAGATATTGCAGCGTTAAATTTAGGATGAAGACATAAAAGTCTAATAATAATAATAATAATAATATCAACTACATTAAAAAATAATAAAAAGTGAAAAACAATAAATTGATTCAATTTATTTATTGTATTGTATTGTAAAATTAACTTCTATTAATAATATGCATATTACATTAAAATAAATCTAACTAACAATGATCATATATTATAATTATAAATATTTCAAAATATATAATTAATAAACATATTTACTACCATATGTCCCTCCTATTGGAATTGGGCTATTTAATCATTTTGTTAATTAATTTTTTTGATATGATGGTGTAAATTGAAAGATGCCAGTATATTCTCGTCATAGCCACAACATCAAAGATTGAAATTGAAAGTGATAACCTCCTTGCATATCTAAATGAAGTGTTTAAACCCTACTTAAATTAATTTTTTACCAAATCACCATTAAAAAATTACTGCACCTCTTATTTTTCTATACGTAGGAGGATTAGGGTTTATAATTTAAAAAAATAGTGTGGAATGTGCATGTGAAAAAATGTGTGTCTATGTCGGTTTAAATTTTGAAATGTATGCATGATTAGATGTGGAAGAATAAACCGCAAAAATGTTGAGGTATAATGAAAATTTTTCCGAACCTACATTCTCGTAACGGATCTTGTTCAATTTCTCATGTAGTGACTCCTCTTTAATTTCTCCTTCACCCCATGTTTTTTTTTCACAGTAATGAATTTGGTTCAATTTCTCATGTAACTTCTCATGTAATGGTTTCTCTTCAATTTATCCTTCAAGTCATGCTCCTTTTCACCATACAAGAAGATGGTTTCTATTCCTCATATTTCATCAATTTCTCTTTATATGTCATGCTTATTTCATTGACTCAGAGATATTTGTTTATCATGTAATGGATCTCCAAAACTCTCCTTAGATTTAGTGAGTAAATTTGAATTATCATGTAATGGATCCCCAAAACTCTCCTTACATTTAGTGAGTAAATTTGAATAGTGATGAGATTTGACTAGCTTCCCTTCTCATGGAAGCATATCCACAGAGTCTATTAGTTCATTCTCTTTCCAAATAGGTGGCTTTTTTAGATGCTTGCATAATTATTACTGAAAGGCATGTGTAATAACCTTTATGGTAGAGATATTATTAGTTCTAAACCGATAATGTCAAACGAGAACTATAAGCGTTGCTTTAGCCTATTAGTTCATTCTCTTTCTAAATAGGCAAATTTTGGAGATGCTTGTAGAATTATCACTGAAAGGTGTGTAAGTAATAGCCTTGATGGCAGCGATATTATTAGTTTTAAATTGGTAAAGTCAAACTAGAACCGTAAGCCTTGCTTTAGCTTTTATAAAATTAAATGTGGTGGTCATTGTTAATTTGACTTATTTTTTTTGAGGTTTATTTGAGATTTCTTTAACAAATGAATTGAATATAAACTTTTTAGGAATTCATATTTTTTCAATAAATTATACACTATATACCAGATTTAGGTTAACCTTAGGGTTATATTTCTCAAAATGTAACTAGAGTGCCACAAATTTTTTATAGTTATTTACTAATAAATTGCAATGTGTTGAATGGTTGGTTGAGTTAGGTTAAAAGTTTAGAATATTTTTTGCAAGATCGTCTATTCAATTTGGATCTAAGCATGCAACTGTTCAATTTACATCAAATCACTGGATAAATTAGGGAACATCAATGATGAAGATATGCAGAACAACAACCATATAACAAAGGCTTCCTCTTCATTTAGATGTTCATATGATAATAAAAAAATCTTGACTTTTTTTGTGGAGTTTTGGGTTTTTTCAATAGAGGAGCATTTAACTCTGAGACTTTGAGTATATCAAAACCTCGATGAATGCTCCACTATTTGAGACATATATAAAAATGTTCACAGCTTCCTAGATTAAAGTGGATTTTTTACTAATTAAATTCATACAAGTATTCCCAACACCAAATGACCATGTTTCTTACTTATTTGATATCTGGGTTCTAAAGGCTCATGGGAGTGATGTAAAGTTTGTACAAATTATCTAAAAATTGAATAGTCGATACATGTAACAGTTGATAATGTAGATGGTCACATTTATTATTCTAAACTTGGCTATTATTTCTTAAGAGAATAAAAATGATGATTTAATATTTAAAAAAATCAAAATCTATGTACAGACAAACAAACCATTGATATTGATTTTGCTATTTATAAAATATGATAGATTTTGTTTCAAATATAAAATAAAGTTTTATAATATTCGAATTACAAGATTGATGTAGAAAATTCTCATAAATGATTTGATTGATATTGATTTTGCTATATATAAAATATGATAGATTTTGTTTCAAATATCTATAGTTTTGTAATATTTGAATTACAAGATTGATGTAGAAAATTCTCATAAATGATTTGATATTATTCTTTTAGTAGTTTAATTGGTTTATATTTTCACTTTTAATTTTTAGATGATATAAAAAGAAAACTTATTTAAAATGTACAAAATAAATTCAATATTTTGTGTTTCTTCTTTCATATTCAAGATATTGAATCTTTTGTTAAATGTTTTGAACTATGAAGTTTAATTGATTTCCAATATGAAATGACAAAATTAGAATTTGTTTTACTTTTATTGTAAAAAAGAGCGTTCAAAGAGAGGTTCCACTCATTATTGCTTTGTGTTTTCAACTATAAAGTTTGATTCATCTTCAATATGAAAAAACAAAATTAGAATTTGTTTTAGTTAAATGTAAATGAGAGTATTCAAAGAGAGTTTCCCCTCATTATTTCAAAATTATGTGTTTTGAAATGACTTAGATCTTCTTTTAGGATCCATGATATTGAAATTAAAGAGTTCAGAAAGATGGACCTTATAAAGTGTTTATTTTCAATATAAGGTTAGTGTTTCAAAATTTAGGCTTTGTAATTTAGAATAATTTGAAAATCTTCTTCCCAATTCAAATTAAAGAGTTCAAACAGATGAGCCTTACAAAATGTTTATTTTAAGTATAAGGTTAGTGTTTCAAAATTGAAGCTTTGTGATTTCAAATAATTTGGACTTCTTCTTCCGCATTCAATGTTTCCAAAATATTTTCAATAAAATTATTTTTAATAGATTCAAATTATATTAACTTCATAATTCAAATTAGAAATTTTCTTGCATGCATATTGAGAAAAACAACCAAAAATTAATTATATGGAGAAGATTGTTCATAAAAGTAGAGGTAGAAAATTTTGAATAAACTTCAATTTAATTAGTTATATTGCTAAACTAAATGCATCTTCAATTTATGATGCTAAGTGAATGGATGATTCAATATTGGACTTTGTCCATAGAAACTTTAGCCGACATTACTCATCATTTGTCTTTGTTTATAAATGTAAAAGTATTAGGGAAAAATATACTCTTAAATATCATAAAATTTCTTGTTCTAAAAGTAATTCCATAATTTAATGGCTTCATTACTGGTATAATGAAAGAAATTGAAAGAAATTTCGTGCCTTTATTTATTTTTCAATCAATAAGACTAACAACTATTAGTCATATTAGTGATAGCCATTGAAAATAAAATCCCTTGGGTTTTCAGTATTAATCCCTTGGGTATATTGTTCCTTTGGGTTTATAATATCAATCGCTTGGGTTTCTTATTCCCTGGTCAACCATGGTTTATTATGATGTCAACCATGGTCAACCATAGTCCAACATGGAATTATGATAAGGATTGTCTCAATATTACAATCAATGATGGTCAATCATGTTTATTTTAATGTTTATAATATTTATCTTAGGGTTTGTATACATTGGGTTTATAATATTAGTCCCTTGGGTTTAATATTATTCCCTTGGGTTCATAATACCTTGGGGTTTTAGTATTAATACCATTGGATTATAATTACGTTGGGTTTATCATATCAATCCGTTGGGTTTATTATTCCCTTAGGTTTATAATATCAATCATGGTCAACCATTGTCAATCATAGCCAACCATGGCTGAATGTCGCACTGTGACAAGGATTTTCCACTATGAAAGTAAACCATGTTTAATTTGTAATATTTATATTTGGGTTTACCAATGTTTGGTTTATAATATTACTCCCTTGGGTTTATAATATCAATCATTCTCAACCATGGTCAACCATAACCAACCATGATCTCGCATTATAACAAAAATTGTCTCCACCTAGGGTTTATATACCTTGAGTTTATAATATTAGTCCCTTAGGTTTAATATTATTCCATTGTGTTCATAATCCTTTGGGTTTTTAGTAGTAATCCATTGGGTTTATAATATCAATCGCTTGGGTTTATTATTCCCCTGTTAACCATGGTCCAACACGGAATTGTGATAAGGAAAGACTCAATATGACAATCAATGCTGGTCAATCGTGTTTATTTTGTGTTTATAATATTTATCTTAGGGTTTATATGCGTTGGGTTTATAATATTGGTCCCTCAAGTTTAATATTATTCCTTTAGGTTCATAATCCCATGGGGTTTTAATTCTTGTGGGTTTATTTTATCAATCCTTTGGTTTATTATTCCCTTAGGTTTATTATATAAATCATGGTTAACCATTGTCAATCATAGCCAACCATGGTTGAATGTCGCATTGTGACAACGATTGTCTCACCAGAAAATAAACCATGTTTAGTTTAGTGTTTATAATATTTATATCACGGTTTACCAATGTTGGGTTTATAATATTAGTCCCTTGGGTTTAATATTATTCCCTTGGATTCATAATCCCTTGGGGTTTTAGTATTAATCCTTTGGGTTCATAATATCAATCCCTTGGGTTTATAATATCAATCGTGTTCAACCATGGTCAACCATAACAAACCATGGTCATCCATGGTCAACCATAACCAACCATGGTCAACTATGGTCAATCATGGTCTGATCTCACATTTTGAAAAAAATTGTCTCCATATAAAAATCATTCACAATCATTTACTGTAAAATAAAAAAAGATTCTGAACACTTATAAATCTCTATATCATGAACAATTGCCAAATCTTATATCACTTGTCTTTCATGCCACATGTTTGTTTCCCAATTTTTTGTCATTTTGAGATTTGATAAATGTAATCCTCCTCAAGTTCCAACAGAAATCACAAAACTCATAAGAAAAAGCTAAGCTTTGAAGTAGCCAAGAATGTCTTTTTGTCTCACCTTCGTGCCTTTCATTTTTCCTTTACATTCATATGTAAAAAGAAATAATCAATTATTATGGGATGTAAACATTTGTTTTTTTTTTGCTTTGTTTGAATTTTATGATGCTATTTTTGTTGAAGTTGTTTGAATAGTATTTTTAATATAAAAAATG
>APFE030792382.1:22025-35826 GCA_000404065.3 Pinus taeda
GCAAAACCTACTTGTATAGCATATAGCTGACACCCCTTTCGAATGTATTTTTCCAACTGAGTTGCGGTTATTGGTCGGATTTGCACTGGTCGCTGGATCCCTTGTATTTCTTTTCTATGTCCATCTTGATCTTTATAATAAATGACTTTAGTTTTGCAATCAACGAACGACCAGTATCTTTCCAACCAATCCATTCCAATTAAAACATCGTATGATCCGAGAGGGAGTACATTCAGATCCGCTACCACTGATTCTCTAGCTATTGAAAGTGAACAATCCTTAATTTTTGTTGTGACTCGCCTCTTGGCTCCTGTGGCTAGTTGTACCAGCCATGGGTTTTTAAATTTAACAGGCTGTAGTTTACAGCGTTCTACTATCTTGGGACTCACATAACTTAATGTAGCACCTGGGTCTATTAAAATAGTTATAGTAAGGTCTGAAATCTTACCTTCAAATTCGACCATAGTGGGTTGATACTCTGCCTGGCGATCGTCCAATGCTGCGTTAATTCTGGGTATGCTATGTCCAACTTCACCAACAGTTGAAGCTTCATGGATTTGTGACAGCTGTTCTGTTCCCTTCCGCTGTGGGCAGTTTTTAACATAGTGTGGTCCCCAACAACCCCAGCACTGTACCTGGGGTCTAGCCATCCCCTCACTGTCCATTCTTACATGTTGTTCATTGATTTTTGGTTCATTTGATGTCTTAAACTTGGTTGCACTTCTGGTTACATTTCTATTATTTGGCCCCTTGTTAAATCCTTTGCCACTGCGACTTCCTTTATTTAGACCATTCGTCTTGAAGCCTTTCCTTTCATTCCATTTCTTGCTAGCAGTATCTCCTTTTTGCTTGCTTTGTTGGTAACAATTTCTGGCTTTACGAATGACCTCGTCCATTGACTTAGGATTATCGAATTCAATCCTTTCCCGCATATATGGGGGCAGGCTGCTAACAAAGCGTTGCACCTTTGCTTTTTCTTCCCTTATATATGGCACATAACGGAGCAAGGAGGTGAAGCGGGTAATAAATTCATCCATCGTCTGCTGTCCCAACCGCAGATCATGGAATTCTCGCGCTTTTTCATCATAAAAACGTTCAGTTAGGTATCTTTCCTTAAAGTACCGTTGGAAATTCTCCCAAGTGATCGTTTGCTCCGTCACCCCTTTCACTATCTTGACTTCCTCCCACCATAAGGTGGCTTTTCCCTGCAGTTGAAAAATAGCCAACCGGGCTTTAAGGTTGTGGTCGTACTCGTACAGCTAAAAATACTTATTCATATTAATCAGCCAAGCTTCTGCTACTTCTTCTTTTTCTCCGTCAAAATGTGGGGGCTTTATCTTGCGGAATTCTCCTTGTAACTCCGTCCTTTGTCTCTTTGAGGTTTGTTGTTCCAATGCATTATCAGAACGCTCCTCTTTTTCTTCAGATCTCTCAGGTGGTATAGGATGATTTTGTTCCTCTGACATCTGCTATTGTTCTACACTAGGATTAATTGGAAGTTGATTCTGTCTCTCAGACAAACTTTTTAAAATCCTTTCCTGTTCTGTTGTCAGTCGTGCATTGTCTTCTCGTAATCGAGCCATTTCCCTTTTAAGTTCTTGTACCATTTCCAAGATTGCTTGATTGGTAACCCTAGCTTCTTCCCCGAGTTGTACCCATAGTTCTGGGTTAATTTTCGGATCATGAGTCCCTTGACCCGTTGTGTACCTATGAGATGCACCATCTGTTCTTCTCATGTTGTAATTACTTGGCTTCTGTTCCTGAGCTTGTTCATAATTTAATTACCGGAATAACAAACATCAGCATGTTAATGACAATAATTATATACATTATTTCTATCTCTGATACTTCCATATGCACATTACTATTATTCATCAGAATTTCGCATTTATATTGCTCTGTTATCCCAGAGGCCTCAGTTTTGTAATTGGTCTCTGATACCATATGTCACAACTCTAACTCTATTAAAGTGAATTCATACACATAAAAAAAAAAATTATAAGGTTCATCTACTAACGATTAGGCGCACACACTATAAGGTAGATGGTAACATATCTTACATTAATATCATTATCCCATGATATCGTGCGGAGAATGTACCATAGGATTTGGAGTACATTGTTTACATTATTTATTTCCATAAGGTTTGATGTCATGCCGCCACTGCTTGCCAAGTGGCATACCTACCGGTTCACTATGCTAGCGACTATGGCTGCTCTTTATTGTCCTGACCGAACCCTGCACTTTGAAATCTGGGAATAAGATCTAACGGAGATGCCGAAACTCTCTTCCATCGAACGATGGAGAGTTACTCCCGCTCTCCAAGGTTTATTGTTTAGGGTTTGAGGCCGCGGGTATACCCTGCCGTCAGAGCATGCATTGGCATTTTCCTCCGCGGCTTCCATGGTCTTCGACTTGCTTCCGAGATCCACCAGGCGGGAGTCCTCTGCTACTCTATCAGGTATATGATTCTGTTTCCAATGAAGCCTGTGTAAACCTCGTTTACAGATTTAATATATTCATAGTATTTAACTGTTTATGTTTAGATGTAGACCTACAGTCTGTCGCATCCTGTCCGTTTCATGTTATTTCTATGTTTCATGTGCTCCCAGGTATACAGTCATTCGCTTGTCGACTAATTAGCTTACATATAAATATATATCTATCCCTTCTACAAGTATTCGATCGGTCTCATTTCTATTTGTTTCATACCTTCATAGATATGCCATTGGTCGCTTATCCACTGTTTAACTTTGTTTGTTTGCGTTCTGGTAATGGCGGGGACTTCTCTGCCAAACGGCGCAGATCTTGGGTTCGATTGGTAATTGCTGGGTTGTTCTATCCGAGTAATGTTATGGGTTGAGTTCTCCAGTTCCGCAAACTCGAACCGAGGTAAGTTGACCCTTAGTTAATTGATTGTTTCAGTATGTATTCCTTTTGGTTAGTCCGGCTCTGCTAATGGTCTGTCTTTGCATGACAGGGGTTACACTTAGCATAGTAAGATTGTGGATAACCAGTCCGGTTGCTTGACATCTGCGGGTAAGTCAATAACTTTATTGGCATTCCACCCTACATCCAATGTCGTTTCCTCCCGGTTAACCCCGCCGTTTACTGGCAGGTCCTTCCGCGCACTCATGAAACCCTCAGCTAGTTCTGCCGAGGTTGCAGCAAATTAAATTCCGTTCTGGGTCATTGTGTTTATTGTTTCGATATGGCTTTATTGCCTTGGTTACTCGCAGATATTTCTTTTTTGTCCATGGTTGTAATGACATGGAACAGTGAATGCCCTTAAACGATTCACGATTTGGTTTTTGGGTTTGATGCTGAACGATACACAGTTCCAGATTTTTAATATATATAAACTTGTTTCCTTATGGCGTCTCACCATTCTTTTTCTGTGATTATTAAAAGTGTGTTGCATTCTGTAGTTTTAATTTTTCAGCTAGGCGTGAACCCGTAGTATTCATATGGGTTTGCCCTCATAGTCTCGATACAGTTTTGATTCGCTCACTGAGGGTTATTTTCCTTTTGCAATATTTGCTATGGTTCTTCTGAGCTATTCGGTTACTGATATCTTTACATGCCCATACGATATGCGAAGAATGTTTTGCTATAGGTTCTCATCCGCATATGGTTTATTAAATTCTGGGCTATCGCCCTTTCTTTCTTGCTTATAGTTTTTAAAGAAAATGCCTCATGAGGAATGACTGTTTTCCTAATTTCTACAGTATTCAAATTTTAGTCATTATCTTGAACAGTCCTGTCAAAGAAATTTACAGCGTAATCCTCTGTATAATATAGCTTAAGTTTGTTTATGTCATGAGTTTCCCTCCTTGAGGAATGTTGATAAGTTTTCTCGTATTCACGACTGTATCTATAAATAAGTTGTTTCTCTGTCTTTTAACTCAGACCCCTATTCGGCCTGTTGGATTAATAACAGTCTAATGTCTTCTTTAACTCTATTGACTAATATTGTCATTATTGTTTACTGTTGTTTATCGCTTACAGCCTACTGGTTACCCTCCTATTACTGAGGAGTTACCTCTGGCTAGCGAATAAAGAAGATTTTTCTGCATCGTTTGGCATTGATACAATAATTTTGAGTTCATTCCTTCTTGTTTATTTCATAGCATACTGTTAAGCCTCTGCTCACTTAACTAACTGTAAAACTCAGTAACTGTACAAAACTTACAGCCATACTTACCTGAGAATTTGTCCTTAAGCTTCCACACCCTTCCAGGTTTTTTTTAAAAGAAACAGGGAACTATCCCTTGCTTATCGATCCTCCCCACCATGAGACTAATTACCAGAATTACGTCTCCCCCCAAGCTCATTGCCAAATCACTGTCTTCAGAAATTACTTGAATGCACAGCATGTGCCATGTTATCCGATCACCACCAGACGTAACATGCCTCCTTTTCCTTGTCCTCCGTCTGTTCTCCAACAGCCCGGATGTCCCCTCCTTTCTAAGGAAGGAGTAAAACAGATAGGGTTTTCTTTCCCTTCTTGAAAACTGTTTTATTTTTAAAAAAAAAGGAAAAGAAAATTATCATCAAGAAAATAACTTCCTTGCTCGAAGTTACCAAATGTAATTCTTTTATTCTTGCTCCAGTTTTTACACAAGCAATACTAATAATTTATCCCAGTAATATTAATATAAAAATATATATGATAGTTTTTTCTTTTTTTCTTTTAAGAAACAGAAAAGTAATATCATTAATTACGGGGTCATTACATTGCAATCTAGAGTATCAAAGTCTTTTTATAAGGTAAATAAAATCATATAAATTAATCAAGGTATCAATCCATGATAAACTCAATTACTAACTAATCAGAAAAATAATTAAATTTAAAAATTAATTTTATGTGGATTATTATTTATAAAAAAATTATATATAAGTTAAACATTATTAAAAAAACATGTAACAATATTCTTAACTATGGATATTTCTCACATAGGCTTTTTTATAATCCCATGTGTGAATATCATTTCTTATCAAAACCACATGCTCAAAAAAACCATAAGTTCACTTTACTATATCTACAAATAGTCTTTGTTCCAATACCATTGGTCAATACCATGACTTATCAATACAACATGCCCAAAAAAATCACAACTCATTTCATATGACACTTGTTTATATGAAATTTTCTTTAATTACTCAATTTAGTTTAAAGGGAAAAAAGACATAACCACTTTCAAAATAAATCTCAATCTTTAATTTATGCATATTATAGAATATTCCATATAGACTAAATTACTACCATCCTATGTAGGAGCATCAAGACCCTCGTCATTTGTAAATATGGAATAAAAAGGGGGGTGTGATAATTTTAATTATTTTGTTATTTTTAATAAAATAGGGAGTGGTTTTAGGCATAAAGCAGTGAATGTGGATCATTATGGGATAAGAGGCTTTTCTTGTTCTTAGAACAGGGAAAAAGATGGAATAAAGCTGAGGAGATGCTTTTGCCATATGTATGCATTGCATGTAGAGTTTAGAAGGTTTAGTTGAGTGATTTTAGGATTTTTTAATCATGCTAAGTTTTATAAAATAAGGTAGCCTCAAAGACATTGAGGATCAGAGAGAGAGAGAGAGAGAGAGAGAGAGAGAGTGTGTGAGAGGCTTTCTGGTTGGGAGCCTTTGGGTAAATTGTAAGGGCCATAAATGTTGGATATCCGGCCAAAGAGAAGGTTGTAAGTGACCTCTTTTTGTTTATGTGAAACTATGCTTCAGATATTATATATATATATATATATATATATATATATTATATATATATAAACCATTGATTGATAGACTTCTGGAGTTTAATGGCATCAAGTAAAATTTGTGTAATTCAGTGATGTTCAAAGTGGATGAATGTGTTAATGAACTATAAACTATTGAGGGTGGTAGTATTGCTTTGACAATTTGTCAGGGGGGTGTTTTCAACTATTTGAAATGCTTGTAGGTATGGTTAATTGTTAATTTGCATATGTAATGCATAAGTAAGATGTGGCTAGGGGCGCCACTCTGTTTTGAATTCAAAGAAATCAAACTCCACAAGATATACATTGTAATTGCGATAAGTAAAGGGAGGACAGCGCAGTTCCGAGTATGTGGGATTGCTTTCCACAGCTATTGTTCAAAGCGATTGACCATATAAGGTTAGATACAGCTCGGCCTCCAAAAGTTCGAAGAGAAAGGTCACTGTGCTATGCTTGAAAGAACGCTTCATCTCATCTCATAATCGATTGTCGATCGGCTGTTGTTATCTATTCATCTCTGGTAGTGATGAAGCGCGGAAATCTCTGGTAGTAATGATCTTGCTGTTGTTATCTATTGAAGAAGCGCGGAAATTTCATCTCTGAGTTATATGCGTTATATGTGCGTTGGGGCAGAGTAATCATTCTACACTCAGCTAACAATTGTTGAGAATAGAGAACCCCGTGCATGCAATTGATGTGCATTTAAGGCTGTGTGAATTTATCATTAAATTAGTTGTGCGCACGTTAATAAAAGTATCAGAGCCAGCAATTGATTCAAATGGAATTTCCAAAGGGATGGATGTTGTCGAAATTCTGAGAGAGGAGCGCTGTTGAAATTCATCGAATTCGAGGTCTCGGATATGCGGTGGCAGTTCTTGACCAGTTCAAACATTTGAATTCGTTTATATTTGCCCGCTGTCTATCCTCCAAGTGGAGATTTCAGTATGGGGACCTTAAAGTATTGCATTTTGGTGTTTGTTCATTGGTATCTTTTATGGGAATGAGAGGTGGTGTAGTGATTCAAGCTGAGGCTGAGCCTACAGAGATTTTGTAGACAATAAAGCTAAACTCCAGGTTTCGGAAAACCAACAACAAACTTCGAACTGTCCTGCTTGACTTAACAACATCTAGATCATGAATGTGAGCGAAAAGCATGTAAACAGGAATTGTAATTGCATATTGTAATTTCGGTTTGATGTGAATAGTCAAATTGATTGCAATTTAAGGATTAACACAATAAAAGTCGATGGAGTTCCTGGGTATTGCAAGCTTGGCTTGCATGGGGTGATAGGTATTGCAGGCCATCCCTGTATCAGGTGGTATCAGAGCGGGAACAACTTTCTTTGAAGGTTCAAGTGTTTTTTGTTAAGTTAATTGCATGTGATGATTTTTGGGACTGATAAATATTGATTTACACGAATAGTGAAGAAATCTCAGCGGGAAGAAGGAAAAGTGAATGTGGCAGAACCTAAAGATTCAAAAGAGGTTGAATAAAGTTGCAGATGAGGGAAGCCTACACGAGCAGTGGAGGATGCTCAAAAGGTTCTAGCAGAGGACCAATGATTACCAAAAGACCAGATCCGGAGGGAAGGACTGGTGAGTTAAGTGGCAACAAGAGAGTTTGTTATGGCAGAGGCTTCATGCAACTCATAGGTGAGGAACTCATGTCGAAGGAGATGACTACTAAAAGTCATAAAGGAGAGAGCATAGGTTCAGAAAGAGGCCACAGAAGAAAGAAGGAGAAATATGCCAAGGCGAATGGCATAAGACAACAGTTGACTCAAGAAGAGTACGAGAAAGAGAAAGTTGAGATAGCAGTTCATCTTGAGCTATTGATGAAGTTGTTGAAATAAAAGGTGAAAGACCATAGACATGGTTTAATTTTGAGGAAGAGAGTGAAGTGGCAGAGGCTACAACAGAAAAGAGATTTACAGATAAGCATGCAGTTAACAGGGATGCTGAAGGAAGCAGTCAAGACTGAAAAGTCTTGTGATTTAAAAATTAATGGGTTGTGCATGTTTACAGGTACAGAACAGGGAGATGAACAAGCTGTAGAAATTGTTCAAGAAGAGTTGAATCTGAAGGCTGTTGATGTCGAGAAAGAAGGACCAGCTGATAATGAAGATGTGGAAAATCGTGTGAAGTTTCTAAGTTCTACTCCTAAGGAAGTTGTTGAATTGTATAGAAAAGCTAGATCGCGAGAGAAGAGAGTTGGAAAGACAGAGCACTTATGTGCAGCTGGTGAATGCAAATTAGCATACTGATGTGCTGACAGAGAAAGTTGAGGAGACATCTGAACCAGAGGAAAAAGTTGCAGATGAAATTGCAGATGATGAGGCAAAGCATGTTGCAAAGGGACACGAAGTTTGGGAGGTAGCAACATCTATGGCGACAGTGGCAGCAACATCCATGGTGGGAGCTAAGACAACATTGGTAGAAGTAGAAGAGGCACTGATGCCTTATGATTTTTATTCTAACAATTGTTTTGTGACTACAAGTCTAAATGAAGAAGTTGGAGAAAATCTGCTAGACAAAGAAATTGAAATGATGAGACAGGTGATGATGAAGGAGTCCTAGAAGAGACTAGCAACAATAAAACAAAAGGAAAGCAACAAGAGGAAGACAGCAGAAGATTGCAAGAGTGCAGCTAGTGGAGCAAAGCAGCATAAGGTGTGGAGACCTGGAGAAAAACAACAGAAAAAAGCAGTGGCAAATGGAAACTTGCAGCACAAGGTGTGGGATCCAGGCATACACAGATCCCAACACATGATGAGGGGATCATGATTAATTTTAAGGTTGGGTGTATGATGCAGGAGCATCAAGACCCTCTTCATTTGTAAATACGGAATAAAAAGGGGGGTGTGATAATTTTAATTATTTTGTTATTTTTAATAAAATAGGGAGTGTTTTTAGGCATAAAGCAGTGAATGTGGATCATTATGGGATAAGAGGCTTTTCTTGTTCTTAGAACAGGGAAAAAGATGGAATAAAGCTGAGGAGATGCTTTTGCCATAAGTATGCATTGCATGTATAGTTTAGAAGGTTTAGTTGCATGATTTTAGGATTTTTTAATCCTGCTAAGTTTTATAAATAAGGTAGCCTCAAAGACATTGAGGATCAAAGAGAGAGAGAGAGAGAGAGGGAGAGAGAGAGAGTGTGTGAGAGGCTTTCTGGTTGGGAGCCTTTGGGTAAATTGTAAGGGCCACAAATGTTGGATATCCGGCCAAAGAGAAGGGTGTAAGTGACCTCTTTTTGTTTATGTGAAACTATGCTGCAGATATATATATATAAACCATTGATTGATAGACTTTTGGAGTTTAATGGCATCAAGTAAAATTTGTGTAATTCAGTGATGTTGAAAGTGGATGAATGTGTTAATGAATTATAAACTATTGAGGGTGGTAGTATTGCTTTGACAATTTGTCGGGGGGCGTTTTTAGCTGTTTGAAATGCTTGTAGGTATGGTTAATTGTTAATTTGCATATGTAATGCATAAGTAAGATGTGGCTAGGGGCGCCACTCTGTTTTGAATTCAAAGAAATCAAACTCCACAAGATATACATCTTAATTGTGATAAGTAAAGGGAGGACAGCGCAGTTCCGAGCATGTGGTATTACTTTCCACAGCTATCGTTCAAAGCGATTAACCATATAAGGTTAGATACAGCTCGGCCTCCAAAAGTTCGAAGAGAAAGGTCACCGCTCTGTGCTTGAAAGAACGCTTCATCTCAAACGCTTCATCTCATCTCATAGTCGACTGTCGATCGGCTCTTGTTATCTATTCATCTCTGGTAGTGATGAAGCGCGGAAATATCTGGTAGTAATGATCTGGTTGTTGTTATCTATTGATGAAGCGCGAAAATTTCATCTTTGAGTTATATGCGTTATATGCGCGTTGGGGCAGAGTAATCATTCTACACTCAGCTAACAATTGTTGAGAATAGAGAACCCCGTGCATGCAATTGCTGTGCGTTTAAGGCTGTGTGAATTTATCATTAAATTAGCTGTGTGCACGTTAGTAAAAGTATCTGAGCCAGCAATTGATTCAAATGGAATTTCCAAAGGGATGGATGCTGTTGAAATTATGAGAGAGGAGCGTTGTTGAAATTCATCGAATTCGAGGTCTCGGATATGCGGTGGTGGTTCTTGATCAGTTCGAACATTTGAATTCGTTTATATTTGCCCAATGTCTATCGTCTAAGTGGAGATTTCAGTATGGGGACCTTAAAGTATTGCATTTTGGTGTTCGTTCATTGGTTTCTTTTATGGGAATGAGAGGCGGTGTAGTGATTCAAGCTGAGGCTGAGCCTGCAGAGATTTTGTAGACAACAAAGCTAAACTCTAGGTTTCGGAAAACCGACAGGAAACTTCGAACTGTCCTGCTTGACTTAACAACATCGAGATCATGAATGTGAGCGAAAAGCATGTAAACCGGAATTGTAATTGCATATTGTAATTTCGGTTTGATGTGAATAGTCAAATTGATTGAAATTTAAGGATTAACACAATAAAAGTCGATGGATTTCCTGGGTATTGTAGGCTTGGCTTGCATGGGGTGATAGGTATTGCAGGCCAGCCCTGCATCACATCCATTTGATAATTAAACTAAAATACTAAAAACACTATTCCAAAATAAATATACTAATCAAAACGTTGATATATATATAATATATATATATATATATATAAAATATATATAATATATAATTCCCTATTAAAAATGACACTTTATTTAATTTATATAAAATAACCAACTAAAAATACAGTTTTTATTTATTTAGATTTTTAGATAAAAGTTAAAAATTTTTATATAAAAAATAATAATTATTTTTAATGATGATGATAATGATGGTTAACGTCAACTAAGACTAAATATTGGTCTATCATCCTAAAGAAACAAATTAATTTTTTTTTATGTAAGATTTATTCCTATGCTCAAAAGCTTGGAGAAAAACTCTCGAGCTCACTATATTAATTATATTTATAATTTTATTTTGATTATATATAATATATATATATAAATCAATATAATTATAAATATAATTAATTAATTTCGAAATTGCAGTTTTCAAATTTCTTATGGTTGGAATTGTTGATGAATGAAGAAATATCCATAGATATAAGAGTTATTTTTCACATTTTTAGTTACCAACCTAATCAATTGACATTATTAATATTTTTAAACATATACTGGTTAACATTTTATATTCGAATTTTAATAAAATGAATTTATATGGCCTATATATTAAGTTAGTTAGGTTATTTTTGGTATAAAATAAATTAGTGTAGTTATAAAATTTAAATGGTTGTAAATTTTTATAAGATTAATATATAGGAAATATTAAAATTTTATTTCACAATATATTTTGTTAAAATTAAATAAATAAAGAAATAATAGATTATATTTTTATTTCAAAATATATAATAAGATTTTTAATTTAGGATTTATTTTTTTTATTTTCAGCAAAAATTTAATTAATAATAGGTTTGGGTGATAAATATTATAAAAAAATACTATAGCTCAACATATCACATGTTGAACAAACTAGATTCATTTAATATGACTTTTTTTAACGAAGGAATTTAATTAAAAAAAAAAAAGCATAATTATTTGAAATAAATATTAGCCTTTGATTTATATATACTACTAAATATTTATATATTATAAAAATTCATCTCTATCTTCAACTAACATTATTAATTATTAATAATTAAATTAAAATTATAAAAATTTATTTAAAAATAAATATAATTATTTATATATCTATAAATATTATAATTTTTTTTAAAAAATTATATTTTCCCACTCCTTTAAATTAAATTCGTAATATATATAGCATATCGTAATTTTATAGAGTAGTTTCGTTCATATCCTATTTAAGCGATCTTTTTGACCACGTCTATATATTAAATAATTTTTTAAGAGAGAAATTTCTTTCATGTACTTATCATTAAATTAATAATTATTAAATTTAACTAATTATTTTTAATTTTGGCTTCCCTCAGATGAAATGAAGAAAGATTTATAATTACAACTAGTAAGTTACGAAGTAGCAAGACTTTGCTATTCTCAACTGGGCTCTTCATGAGTGAGGGTTAACGTTGCTCTTATGCCTTAATCCAATAACTAAGAAAATAAATGCAAATCGTTAAATCAGTATTGTGTTGCTCACGGTTGTGATTTAAACAAGGTGAAAGAAGGTATATTATGGACAATTTACCTTTTTAAAATAGTAACTCAGTAAGTGCAATATGGAGAAGTGATAAATGTGAAACAATAATGAGTTACAGTGAAAGTAAGTTCTAATAACCTCGTTACAGTGAAAGTAAGTTTTAATAACCTCGTTATAGACAGAAATAATACTTAGATACAAATATTACACTTGGGGGTTCGCATTTTGCTGGTATGGTAAGTCTTTGGAGAAAAAGGATGTCAAATTAATAGGTTAAAAATGATAACAATTAAAATGATTGTAATTATTTTAGTAAATCATGTTTTAGGAGTTTTGTAAACGAGTATTAGTATTAAAAATGATGTTGCCTCAATGGCTTGATCTAATGTTGGAGAGTCATTCTTGATTTTGGTGTAATAAGAATTGCAATCCCTTACCCTGTGGAAGTTTCCTGGGCACATTGTCAAGATTTTACAATGTAAAATTCATTGCGTATTCTTGTTATACTCATTTTCTTTCTTAATTGTGAAATTAAACAATCTCAAATACCAACTAGTGGTATCAAATCTTATGGTTGTGAGCGCGTGAGGTAGAAGACATATAATAGACATTTCCAAAAGAAGTAGGTAAGAGGGAAGAGAGCAGTGTCCAAAGAAAATTTTATCATTGTTTTCTGTGAATTCTAAAGGTCACACGCAGCTGCTACAAGAGAAGCAGTGATCGAGGACCGTAAAGCTACTATCAATTTTTTTTTTTAAACCAGTGCATCAAATTAACAAAGTCGTTGTTCAAAGCCACAAGCTTTTTTTTTTTTGGATTATTGTGCAGAGTAGCGGATGGGTCTGAGAGATGTCAAATCACCAAAGAAGTGTAGACAATAACATGCTTGAGTTAAATATAGTCGCTAATGGTTTTGTAACTGTTGAAAAGAGTCTCCACTTTTTTTGTGGCCGTGAAGAGCCCATTAAAAGGTCAGGCAAGCTATGAGTCTTGCTCACTCTTCTTGTATGCTATGTTGGATTAGGTGTATAGCAAAATTAAATTAAACACACAGCAGAAGCACATATGACACAGTATTTAACGTGGTTCACCCAACCAATCTCGGCTACGTCCACCAAACATAGGCATCAGGAATATATTAATCAAATTGGAGATTACGTCAAGAAATCCTCACACTCTCTTAGCAAATCATCTGAATGCTTGCATGTTGTATAGCATAGAGAATCTAACAGCCTCATAACTCCCTCACATCAAATATAGGAGGCATTAACTCCCTCCCAACAACCTGGAGCTAATCTACGAACTGAATCCCTATTGTTGTCATCCTTCAGAGATTTTTGCTTATTTGACTTCAAACAGAAAAATCTCAACAATCTCCATCTTGACAACAATTCGCCTGATGCCCTGTTATTATTATATTATCTTTTCTGCAAGCTAAGAGAAGCCAAACACCAGCGTAGCTTCTCCAACAAAACTGGTTTCGTGAACATGTCTGCACAGTTCTCCTTTGTAGGAACCTTTTCAAGAGAGACTCCCCTTTCAGTGGTAACCTGTCTTACAAAATGGTACTTAATTGGAATATGATTTGATTTGCTATGATAGGCCGGATTCTTAGCCAAATGTATTGCACTTTGACTATCACAAAGTAACCTGATGTTGTCCTGTAACCTACCAAACTCACTAAGAAAACCTTTCAACCAAACCGCCTCTTTGCAAGCATGAGAAGCAGCAATGTATTCTGCTTCAATGGTGGACAAAGCAACAATGTTCCGTAGCTTTGACATCCAGCTGATAGCTCCACCTGCAAGAGTAAAGACGTACCCTGAAGTTGACCTTCTCTTATCCAAATCACCTGCAAAATCGGAATCAACATATC
>APFE030792382.1:35870-80415 GCA_000404065.3 Pinus taeda
CTTCTCTTATCCAAATCACCTGCAAAATCGGAATCAACATATCTGCAAACAAATTCACTACTCTTATTGTAAGAAATAAAATAACTACTTGTGCCTCTCAAGTACCGAAGCACCCATTTCACTATTGACCAGTGTTCTTTACCCGGATTTGCCATGTACCTGCTGGCAACCCCAACTTCATGTGAAATATCTGGTCGAGTACAAACCATCGCATACATTAAACATCCTACTACATTGGCATATGGAATTCGAGACATATAATCCTTTTCTTCATCTGTATTAGGACATCAACTCGAAGAAAGCTTAAAATGGGAAGCTAAAGGGACTGAAACAGGCTTCACATATCCATACCAAACCTCAAAAATATTTTCTCAATATACTTTTGCTGTGATAGCCACAACTTACCATTGTTCCTGTCTCTGAAAATCTCCATGCCCAAAATCTGTCTTGCTGCTCCTAGATCTTTCATATCAAATGTCCTTGCCATTTGAGCCTTCAACCTGTTGATTTCTTCTATGCTTTTGCTTGCTAAAAGCATATCGTCAACATACAATACCAAGATAATGAATATGCCATTATTCAACTGTTTAAAATAAACACAATGATCATATTCACTTCTAACATATTTCTGACTCAACCTGAAAGAATCAAACTTCTTATACCACTGCCGAGGCGATTGCTTCAGGCCATATAATGACTTCTTGAGCCTGCAGACAAATTTCTCATTGCGATGCTGAACAAACCCTTCCGGTTGTTCCATATATATTTCCTCATCTAAATCACCATGTACAAATGCAGTCTTAACATCTAACTGCTGCAACTCCAAATCAAACAAAGCCACTAATGCTAACACAACTCTAATTGAAACAATTTTAACCACTGGTGAAAATATCTCATGAAAGTCTATGCCAGCTTTCTGAGAAAATCCTTTTGCAACCAGCCGAGCTTTGTACCTGTCTTCCGTATCATTCACACCCCGTTTCAGCTTGAACACCCACTTGCATCCCACAATTTTCCTGCCTTTTGGAAGCTCCACCAGATCCCATGTGCCGTTTTTACTCAAGGCCATTTCGTCCTTCATGGCTGCTTTCCACTTGTCAATTTTCGAACCTTCTATTGCTTCCTGATAGCACAGAGGTTCATTGTCATTAGCAGTAAATGCAACAGAAGTGACATAATCATCATACCTTCTCAGTGGCCGTTTGGTTCTTGTCGACCTCCTTAAGGATGTTTCTGGCGCTCCCTCAATTGGCTGACTACCACCTGTAGAAACTTCTTGCCGATCAGTATCTGAGACCTGTTCATGATCTAAACCTGAACCCTATTCATATTCTGGTTCTGAAACCTGTTCATGACTAGTATCTAAGCTATGGTCATCATGACTATCGTTAGAAATGCTATCAAAGTGAATGTGCTGAAAGTCAGATACATCATCCTGTTTCAATCGACTATCTACATCTAACTGTACAAGAGAGGATTCATTAAACTTTACATCTCTGTTGATGATGATTTTGCGGGTAGTAGGATCCCACAATCTATATTCCTTTGTTCCAACACCATACCCAACAAAGATATACCTCTTAGACTTTGGATCTAACTTAGTTCGCTGATGTTTAGGCACTAGAGCATATGCATCACAACCAAACACTCTGAGTTTAGAATAGTCACAAGGGTGTCCTTTCCATGCCTCTTGCGGAATCTTGCAGTCTATCGCCGTTGATGGAGATCGATTTATCACATAACAAGATGTTGTCACTGCTTCCGTCCACAACTCCTTTTGCAACCCGACATTACTCAGCATACTCCTTGCTCTCTCGAGAAGAGTCCTGTTCATGCGTTCCGCAACTCCATTTTGCTGAGGAGTATAAACCGTGGTCTTATGCCTCTCTATCCCTGCATCCTTGCAATAGTTGTCAAACTCCTTGGAAGTAAACTCACCACCATTGTCAGTTCGTAAACATTTTATTGTTCTACCAGTGCTGTTTTCTACCAATGCTCTATACTGCTTGAAAACTGAAAACACATCAGACTTTCTTTTCAACATGTAGACCCAAACCTTCCTAGAAAAGTCATCAATGAATGATACAAAGAACCACCATATGAGGTTGTAGGGGCTGGTCCCCAAACATTTGAATGGATATAATCAAGTATGCCTTTACTAGTATGTTTGCCTGTTTTAAACTTTTGTTTACTTTGTTTACCAAACAGACAATGCTTACAGAAATCTAACTTTCTTGACTTTAGATTTGGAAGTAACTTTCGATCAGCCAAAATTTTCAACCCTCTCTCACTCATATGCCCCAATCTTTGATGCCATAAGTGAATGGAATTACTGTCATGTGCAGACACAGCAGACACAAAAGCTGACCCTGTACCTCCATCTAACTGAAATAGATTTCCTACTTTCGTAGCTTTCATAACTAGTAAGATGCCTTTGTAAATTTTCATTACTCCACCTTGAATTAGAGTTTTATACCCATTTGAATCAAGTGCTCCTAATGAAATCAAGTTTTTCCTTAAATCTGGTACATGCCTTACATCAGTGAATATTCTAGTTGTTCCATCAAACATTTGTAGTTGTATGCTTCCAATCCCAACAATATTACATGTTACATCATTACCCATGTACACAACTCCATAATTAATTGATTTATAATCCTTAAACCATTCTTTATGGATACACATGTGGTTTGATGCCCCAGAATCTAACAACCAATGTTGACCACGATTTGACACATTAACTGATAAAACTTCATCACTCATACTTGAACCTGATGTCGAACCTGTATCTGTCGTATTCGCCTCCTTCTTCTCTGTCGAAGACTCTGCTTTTGAAGTTTGTTGTTGTCGCTTCCAGCAATCCTTCTTTAAATGCCCTGATTTGCCACAAAACCAAGCACTTAGGCTTAACTCTTCTTCCTTTTGACTTTGAATCGTGAGTCGCTCGGCTTCCTGGCGTCTTTCTTTCGAAACGACCTCTAACATTCATGGTTCTGATGTAAGAGGTTTCGGAATGCGACTTCCTCCTTGTTTCTTCCGATAATAAGGATGCAACTACATCATCAAACTCAATAGTTTCTGATGAACTAAGACTTATAGAAGTAACAAAATGATCCCATGATTCGGGCAACGAGCACAATAAAGTAATAGCTTTATCCTCGGATGGAATTTTTACTCTTATACATTGTAATTGCACAATAAGAGTATTAAAAGCATTTAAATGATCAACAATCAATGTACCTTCCTTCATTCTCAAACCGTACAACTGTTGCTTCAGGAGAATTCTATTGGTTAAGGATTTGATCATGTGCAGTGCAGATGCAGTGCTAGAAGACAGGACCAAAAGCAGCACAGATGCAGCATGAGGAATTAGTGTGATTGATGCAGTCAAAGATCAAACTGACAGAGGCTAGAGAAGTCAAATGCTGAAGAGCACTTAGGTGCAGAGTTTTCAGTCGGTAGAGGCAATAGTAGTCAGTGACTTTGATGATAGAGGCATCATTCTGATTCAGGTTGGATATTTTTTGTTTCTGGAGTTACTAGAGCAACAACACTTGAGAGAAGTGTTGCATGCAAAACATTTCAAAGGTTCATGATCAGGTTTGAGTTGAATGCCTTTCTTTTTGAGAGGGAGTGTTGAAAATAGCAACAAGAAATGCTAAAAATATCATTCTATAAATAGAATTTCAAGATATACTCCAACTCTGTTGGAAATAGAAAAAAATAGAAATGCTAAAAATAACATTGCTATAAATAGAATTTCAGAATATATTCCAATTTTAATTAATCCCGGGATTAAAATTGAGAATTGAAATTTGAATTTGGTCTCAGTAGCTATTTGAAAAATAATTAATTAATTCATCTTGGGTTTAATTAGTTGGAGAAAATCAAACATGAAGTCTATGTGAAGGCATGCAACAATTATCACTTTGATTGAGAAAGTTATCCCTTAATTAAGGATATAAGGGTGAGTTGTATTTGAGTTGTAATTAGTTAGCTCAGTTAACTGAGTTAAGTCCAGTTAAATTAGTTCCAAATAGTTGAAGTAACTAATTGTGAGTTCAGTCAGTTAAGGCATGCATGAATGCAACTAGTGTTCTCCAAATAACTGAATATTCTCTCATAAATAACTCATGCATGTCAGTTTAGAGAAAGACCTAGTTGAGATTAAAGGGAGAGTGTACTATCAGTTGGAGGAATTTTCCTATAAAGGAAACTCATCCATGTAGAAGGAATTATCTCCTTCAGGTTTGCGTAGTTATTTCAGAGGTTAGTGTTGTGTGTGAGGTGAGAATCACATAGGTGGTAGCTGGAGGATCCAGGAGAAACTACACAAGGAAATAGGAGGCTTGCAGGACTAAAGGAAGGCATATGTGTTGTCTATTCTGTCTATGAGAAATAGTGAGGGATTGTACTGAGAGCTAGATAGCTTGAGAGCTAAAGCTTTGTGTAATCCTGAGATATTTCCACTTGTATGATTATACAGATAGTGGGGTTTTTCGCTGAGGCTTTCCCGAGAGTATTCTTCTCTATTTCATGAGTATGATTTCTTCTTCTCTGTTATATGTGTTCTGATTTGATCTTGCTCAAAATCGATTAAGCTTCCATAAGTTTGTTTGTAGAAGTAGATCAAGTATTTTGCTTTAGTATATTGCATTATCAGGTGATTTACAGTGAGAATTTCTACACCACTCAACAAAATTGTCAATCTTGGAAGACTCAAGAAATATCACATCTCTAGATATTATAAACTTCTTATTCACTTCATCATAGAGATGGTATGCTTTGGAGGTATGAGTACCCAAAGAAGATACATTTGTGACTATTTGCGCTGAGTTTTTTTATTTGTTGCTTAGGTATGAAGGCATAAAATGAGGAACCAAAAACCCTAAGATGCCTCACAAAAGGAATGTGGCCGTACCACATTTCATAGGGAGTCTTGTTTCTAATAGCAAGAGATGGAAACCTATTCTTTATATACACAACACATAGAACCACATTAGCCCAAAACCTTATGAACTCAACATGTGAACTATGCCAAGTTCATAGTGAAAGTAATACATTCCAGTGAACTATGTGCTGATAAATGCAACAAGAAATTATCAATTTGATTTTTCCTTGATTAAATTGAAAAAAATTGAATTTCCACATCAACAAACAACTTGGACGATGTTAACTTTTGTGACATGGCTTGTGTCACCTAGTTTACTCAATAAATTCAAGATGGAGGAGTTAGAGTTTAGTTCTGCATATGTGAATGCTAGTTTGTAGCAATAATGGTCATTTATCTCAGGTTGTTGTCAATTAAACTATTTCTAACTTTTGGAGGAACTAGTGGAAGGTAATTTAAGTAGTGGGACTTTAGTCAAACTCAGTGATCATCTAGTTGAATAATTAATCAACCTAAAATAGTTGGGGCATGCAGAGAAGTCGAGTTCCCTAAGATTGGTGGAGATTCCAAGGCATTTTTAATTTCTTATAGATCACAAAGTTGCAAGAACTAACTAGAACCATAGCGGAGGAGGTAGCTTGAGTAGGAGATTCTTGTGAAATTGGAGAGGGAATGATTGTTGTTAGCATTAACAGCCTACCAACAATTTGTTTTGCACCACACTTCAATGTTTTAGGCAGGGTTTTTTAGGGTGGATATTTTTTTTAGATGCTTTTTGGTCATGGACGTCCTCACTAAGTATCTTGGGAGGTCTATAATAGTTCCTTTCATGCACGTCCTCACTAAATATGTTTTGGGATGTCTGTACTGGTTCCTTGCAAATTTATGTTTGTCAAGGCTTAGCTACCTATGATCTTAGTTGCTCACAACAGTCCGACAGTTTATGGCACTCTCCAAATCACTATTCCTGAAAGGATCCAATAAAACAAATTGGGAGGAAGATGAGAAGGGCACACTCTTATTAGTACTAGCCTAGAACTAGTGGAATTGGTTGGTCCTAGTGGTTTTAGAGTTGTACTAGTCTAGTTTGGTGGTTCTGATTGGCTAAGGTTGGTCATGTATTGAACCGACCTTAAAACACCAAAGTGACTAGTTCTCTACTAAACTGACCAATTCTAAAGAATGTAGCACAACATAGCTAACGAGCACAAAATATTAATTTTTTAATAAAAATTACTTAAAAGGAAAAAAAACTATCTTAACCCCAGGGCCCTACAAAACCTAACCTGTGTAATTAATGGTAATATTTAAATTTTAAAGTTAAAGTAAAAGTTTACATTCTCCTTATCTTTCCCTTTTTGAAAAGGAAATATAAGGATAATGTCAACTTTTACTTAAATTTTGAATATTAACATTAATTGTTTAGGGTTGTTTCAGAGTGGTTCCGACTTCATTCAATTTTGAGAAAGTCAAATTTTAGATCCCATTCAAAACTTAGTGGTGATTGTTTGAACCGCTTCTTTGTAATGAGTCCTAGACTTTGACTTCCATTTTTTCATGTGCATTTATTGCATAATCATATTCCTCGTGTGACTTTGCAACAAAAGTTGATATTTAATCCATTTCAAGCACTTGACCTAGCTTAGGGAACCATCAACTACCTCTCCCAAGTTGCTCCTCAACATTAAAATTATCTTTGGAAGCAGGCATTCATTTTATCCATTAGATCATTTTTTCCACTATGATAGTCCAACAACACCCCTACCAACATATGCTTGACAATCCATCTCATATTTACTATCTACCATATAAAAATTTTTAAATATTGTGTCTCCAATATAAAAGAGGAAGAATGAGAAAGTGCCTTCTTGACCCTCTTCTCAACCCACAATATGCTTAGCTTCTCTCTTGTGGTTACACTCTAGTCTTCTCACAACTTTAGAATGGTGAATCTTAAACACGACCTCCTGATGTGCATTCAAAGAGGCATAATTCACCCTTGCTTTGCATCAAATTAGCCCCCTAGCATTCCCTTTACCTTTAAATGCAAGCATTTATTTTCCTTGGGGAGGATTGTTAAGCTTCCCATCCCTATTTAACCTCCCTCTCCTACCGTCATGAACCTGATAAGCTGGATTTAACCAATCTCACTGTATCTGAGATAAACAACCCATCCAATTGGGTAGATTGAGTTGAGACCCTTTTAGAAACAAAATCCATCCCTCCACAATGATATGTCCCTCTCCAACAACATCATCATTGTCTTCGAGATCTATCATTCCCATCACCACCATAAATTTCCCAGTCCTTCACTTACATCTTTGGTAACGTCATCATTCAGATCACTTATACTTGTTGTATTGTTGATTGTGTTATGATTTTCTAAAATAGAAATATCTCTCTAGTAGGCATGAGTAACCAAATTCAAGTTCTTATTGAAATCTTGTGTTAACATAATTAATTTTCATTTTTACCTATACATTTTCAAATTCTAGTGTGGTTGGTTTACTGGTTGACTACTAGCATTCACCAAACAGTTATTAATGATCATAGTTGGTTTAGAGTGAACACCGGACTTTGCCTTGAAAACCCAGCCCCAAGAATACACAATTATCATGGAGGATTTCAGAGCTTATACTTTTCTACAGAGGATTACACTATTTTCATTCATCAAGAAAAGTTATATGAGAAAGAATCAAGTGGTTATGCTTTTCAACATTTTCACCTACATTTCTTATCTATCATTTTCTTATTGAATGGGAAAGTTGCGTTTTTGGGATTTCAAATTAAATTTCTATGATGGTGGTGTTCATCTTGCATTTTGGTCTCCTTCTAATATGTTGTTTGGTATGTGCAAAACGAGCATTGGTGCAATTTTTAGTGGTGAAATTTTTAAAGATATGAAAATTCTATATTGGTTTAAGACATGCAATGTTCAATATCTACATGATACCTTTTATTGACATTCCATTCATAAATTTGAAATTTGTAACAAGTATATATTTTACTAATTAATTATTATATTGATAGTTACAAAATTAAAAATGAAGGAAGAATAAAATATAATGTAGGTTTATGTGAATGGAAAATGTTAAGACAAAGGAATAATTATATAATGATAGGTGGACCATAGGTTTTGGGTTCCATACCATCAATGTATTCTATATAAGGAGGGAGAAGGAGAAGATGGCATCACTTTTTCTTGTGTAATTGAGGGCAGGGCTAAGAAGAGACAAAATAGTAATGGATTGATGGTTCATGCGTGACTTGTTCTTGAAATATCTGGAGCAATAAGGTCTATGGCTAGGTAAAGAGTAGAATTCCAAATATCTTTTGCAATAATCAATCTTGAGTGAATAGAATTTCATATCTACGTAGACCTTTGAGAGAGTACTCTATTCTAGGTGATGATAGAGTACATCATTTCCTTCTTGGAAGTAATTAAACTTCTTTTCCCCTTGGAAAAATTGTAATTTCCATTAAGTAAGAAAATTACATGTTATATATGCATGATGCATATGCTGTAAGAGAGGTATTGCCTGTTAAAAAAATAAGTTCTCCAGTATAGATCTAAATTTGGTGCCTTATGTCCATGTAGGGAGGCACCATTCTTAGTTGTACTTCAATAAAATTCTATAAAAAACAAACTCTAGTCATGTAGAGTACCGCACTGTTCTTGATTCAAAAAAGCATATGAATATTTACAAATGAAAGCTAATAGAAAAAATAAAACATGTAGGCAGGCTCCTTGTGAACTTGCTACATAACTATCTCCATAAAAGGACGATGATAGTACTGATAATGGGCTCCTTCCCTATGTTCCCAATTCATCCAAGTGCTGAGAGGCCTGTCTGCAGCTTCTTTGGATAATTTTTCAGCAACTGCATTCCGTTCCCTTAAATGTGTTGGAATGAAAATGATTCAAATAATATAATAAGTCGGAGAGCCTCATCCAAAATATGTCTCAAAGTATATACAGAACATCTAGTTGTTTTGTCTAACCAGTCACAGACAACTTTTGAGTCCCCAAAGAGTTGTAGATATCTACAGTGATTTTCCAATGCAAATTGAATGAGGAATTTAGCAGTCGATAGTTTGGCAAAGTTATTCGTGCCCCATCCTAATCCCATTTGAATGTTGTAATAATGGGAATCAGTGAGATACAGTATGGCCCCTCCACCACACCCTCCCTCCTGTGTGAAACCATCAAAGAAAACCCAAGGCCTCGCATGATTAATGGTTTTAGGGAAAATGGATCGTGGTCGAGTGGTTTCATCATCATCAATGATGATAGAGTAATCAGACAGTATACAGGTAGCAATGGAAGGCCAATGCGGTGTGGCGTTCTGGAAGATAAGATTGTTGTGAGAGATCCAAAGGCCCCAGCTAATGAAGAGTGGGAGGTTCCAAAGCTTTGTTGGAACAACGCTTGATCACCATGTTAACCAGGCCTCCTTAACAGTAATACCCTGCCACCTTATCAGAGATGGAACCACTAATAAGATCGATTGCCAGAGTTCTTGTGTACCCTGGCAATCGATAAATAGGTGGGTAATAGTTTCCTTATTGCTTTTGCAAAGACAACACCAAAATGGGCTGTGTTGTGTTTGTTTGAGATGGTTATCTCCCGTGGGAATTTTGTTTGTAAGTATGGTCCACATGAGAAGTCTGCTCCTGGGGGGCGCTTTGAGCTTCTACAAGTTCTTCCACCAGGACTCGATGGCTTGTGGTCGATGAGCTTCGGCTAGCACAAGGTAGCCTTCCTTAGGAGTGTATTTCCTTGCTTTCGAGAGCACCCATAATACCTCATCTTCAACTTTACCTAACTGGATGTGAGCTTCAGTAAGAGCCCCAATATAGGCATTCCATTGCTATGTCCACTGTTGTGGAATGTTCAGTTTATGGGCCAATTTCCATGCTTGCTGAAATAATGTTGTATGCTTGGGGTCCACTATGTGGCATATATGGGTAATGTTTGCTGCTCTAAGAAGGTTTCTGAGCTCAACTAGTAGCCTGTGAGCATTCTCGCAGCCAATCCATGGGTCCTATCCAAACCTCACATCCATTTCAAATTGAATTTTCCAAGAAAGTGAAGAAAGACCTCAATAGCCTTTGATTTCAAACACCTTTGCTTTTTGCCTTTCTGAGTCCTCTCATCAAGTAAGGAAAGTTGAGGGTTGCTCAGTGAAGGATTTGTCATAGGGTTTGGAGAGTCCAATAGAGGTTGATATGAGAAAACATCAGAAATGTGAGGGATCTCGGTAAAAATTCCTGTTGGGGGGGGGGGGGGGCGAGAAGGGTAGCACTGGTTGATGCCCAAGTGCATTAGCTACAAGCTCACTGGGTTGAGCAGCAGAGGGGACATGAGAGCCAACGGAAGGTGGAAGAGAGGCGAGACCTGCTGACGAGATTCCAAATCTAGGGTCAAGGGATTGATCCACAAAATTGAGGATATAAGGTGACATAAGTTGAGCTGTGAGATCTTGCAAAGAATGGGACGCCTCTGGGAGGGTAACCAATGAACATGAAGGTGTCAAGATTGAGGGAAATGAAGCTACGATGTCAAAAAGATCGCAACCATAGGTGAAGACGCTAGCCCGATTTACCTGGGGAATAGTCCAAATGGAGGTTCCCTCTAATGGGTCCTCAAAATAGTCGACTAGCTCATCCATAACTATCACGAATTTCCTGTGCCAACTTCCTCTAGAACCTTCAGATTCCTATCACTATTGTGATTGGGAGTAGTCAGGGAAGTGTTGAGGAGGAAGAGGGTAAAGCTAAGGCAGTAAAAGTGAGAAGATTAACCGCAACAGTGCAACAACATTGTGTAGCAAAAACAAGGGTGGCATGTGGGTAAAAAGGGAGGTACAATCACAAATGTCTAGCGATGCTCCAGGCTTTAGTGACTGGGCATAACCCTAAACCTCTTCTAGTCTTCATTCTCTCTCCTCCAACTCCATCCTCCAGGTCAGTCTGTCCATTTGTTTCGTTTTAAATTCATATTAAAACAGAAGAAGAGGATATTCTACTAATATATTCCTCTCAACGCAAATTTAAATTTTGTCAAATCATGTTGTTTATTCGCCATCTTATAACCCCATCGTTTGTTGAACTAGACTATAAAGCCCCCAATATTCGCTTTGGAATCCATCTTTCGCTGTCTAAAAATCAATATCAATTTATTTACAGATCTAAATTTGGTGCCTTATGTCCATGCAGGGAGGCACCATTCTTGGTTGTATTCAGCATAAAATTTTATAAAAAACAAACTCTAGTCATGTAGAGTACCACACTATTCTTAACATGAAAAAGCATATGAATATTTACAGATGAAAGCTAGTAGAAAAAATAAAACATGTAGGCAGGCTCCTTTTGAACCTGCTACACAGCTATGTCCATAAAAGGCTGATGATACTACTGATAATGGGCTCCTTCCCTATGTTCCTGATTCATCCAAGTGCCAAGAGGTCTGTCTACAAGTTCTTTGGATATTTTGTCAGCAACTGCATTCCGTTGCCTGAAAATGTGTTGGCATGCAAATGAGTCAAATAATGTAATAAGTCAGAGAGCCTCATTCAAAATATGTCTCACAGTATATGCAGAACATCTAGTTGTTTTATTTAACCAGTCATAGACAACTTTTGAGTCCCCAAAGAGTTGTGGATATTTACAGTGATTTTCCAATGCAAATTGAATGAGAAATTTAGCAACCGATAGTTTGGTGAAGTTATTTGTGCCCCCATCCTAATCCCATTCAAATGTTGTAATAATGGGAATCAGTGAGATACAGTATGGCCCCTCCACCACACCGTCCCTCCTATGCAAAACCATCAAAGAAAACCCAAGGCCTCTAATGATTAATAGTTTTAGGGACAATGGATCATGGCCGAGCGGTTTCATCATCATCAGTGATGATAGAGTAATCAGACAGTATACATGTAGAAATGGAAGGCCAATGTAGTGTCACGTTCTAGAAGATGAGATTTTTGTGAGCAATCCAAAGGCCCCAACTAATGAGGAGCGGGAGGTTCCAAAGCTTTGTTGGAACAACGCTTGATCACCATGTTGACCAGGCCTCCTTAACAGTAATACCCTGCCATGTTATCAGAGATGGAACCACTAATAAGATCGATTGCCAGAGTTCTTTTGCAGCCTGGCAATCAATAAATAGATGGGTAATAGTTTCCTTGTTGCTTTTGCAAAGAAAACACCAAAGTGGGCCATGTTGTGCTCGTTTGAGAAGGTTATCTCCTGTGGGAATTTTGTTTTTGAGTATGGTCCACATGAGAAGTCTACTCCTCGGGGGCACTATGAGCTTCTACAAGTTCTTCCACCAGGACTCGATGGCTTGTGGTCGACGAGCTTCGGCTAGCACAAGGTAGCCTTCCTCAGGGGTGTATTTCCTAACTTTTGAGAGTGCCCATATTACCTCATCTTCAACTTTGCCTAACCTGATGTGAGCTTGAGTAAGAGCGCCAATATAGGCATTCCATTGCTATTTTCACTGTTGCGGAATTTTCAGTCTATCGGCCAATTTCCATGCTTGCTGAAATAATGTTGTATGCTTGGGGTACGCTATGTGGCCTATATGGTTAATGTTTCCTACTCTAAGAAATTTTCTGAGCTCAACTGGCAGCCTGTGGGCATTCTTGCAGCCAATCCATGGGTCTTGTCCAATCCCCATAGCCATTTCAAATTGAATTTTCGAAGTAAGCGAAGAATTACCTCAATAGCCTTTGATTTCAAACACCTATTCTTTTTTCCTTTCTAGGTCCTTTCATCAGATAAGGAAAGCTAAGGATCGCTCAGTGAAGGATTTGTCACAGGGTTTGGAGAGTCTAATAGAGGTTGATATGAGGAAAAGTCGAAAATGTGAGGGATCTCAGTAAAAATTCCTGACCGGGGGGGGGGGCGAGAAGGGCAGCACTGGTTGATGCCTAGGTGCATTAGCTATGGGCTCCATGGGTTGAGCAGCAGAGGGGACACGAGAGCCAGCGGAAGGTGGAAGAGAGGCGAGACCCACTGAGGAGATTCCAAATCTAGGGTCAAGGGATAGATCCATAAAATTGAGGATAGAAGGTGACATAAGTTGAGCTGTGAGGTCTTGCAAAGAGGGGAAGGCCTCTAGGAGGGTAACCACACAACATGAAGGTCTCGAGATCAAGGGAAATGAAGCTATGGTGTTAGAAAGCTCGTAACCATAGGTGAAGACGCTAGACTGATTTACCTGGGGAATAGTCCAAATGGAGGTATCCTCTAATGGGTCCTCAAAATAGTCGACTACCTCATTCATAACCATCGCAAATTTCCTGCGCTAGCTGCCTCCAAAACCTTGAGATTCCTGTCACTGTTGTGACTAAGAGCAGTTAGGGAAGTGTTGAGGAGGAAGAGGGTAAAACCAAGGCAGTAAAAGTGAGAAGATTAACCGCAACAATGCAATGAGATTGTGTAGCGAAAACAGGGCTAGTGTGTGGGTAAAAAGGGAGGTACAGTCACAAATATCTGGTGATGTTGCAGGCTTTAGTGACCAAGCATACCATAACTCCCATTTGGTCTCTATTCTCTCTCCTCTGACTCCATCCTCGAGTTCAGTCTATCCATTTGTTTCATTTTAACTTCATATTAAAAAGAAGAATAAGATATTCTACTAATATATTCCTCCTGACGCAAATTTAAATTCGGTCAAATCACGTTGTTTATTCGCCATCTTATAACCCCATCGTTTGTTGAACTAGACTATAAAGCCCTCGATATTAGCTTTGGAATCCATCTTTAGCTGTCTGAAAATCAATATCAATTTAACTAGATTTCAGTTGTGTAATATTTTCAATCCATAATTTTAGAGAGTCAACCAACCATACTTTCATTTAATTTTATGCAATCTCTCACTTTAGTCCAACTTCTGACTGTTGTAATATAAATCCTAAACAAAAGCACCAGGAGATTTTTTCCCTGATATTATTGCTCATGTAGAATTCTACATCATATGATATAGAGTACTTGGAAGAGAATGGTGTCAATCATTGTCACATCATGTCTTAAACCTCAATTGGCAACAATGTCAATCACACCACCTGTCAAAGGATATATCATAAATGCTGAGGGATAGGTGTTACTGTGTCTTTAGGGCCTTTAGTATGCCCTCTTATTTTGTAAAGCTAGGGAGCATCTAGCCCTTGCCATCAAAGGCATATTTAAGAGCATGATTAAAAGGCAAAGTCAATCATGTACCTGGGCTAATTAAGAAGATATCTAGCACCACCAAAAAGCCCACAAGGATGACTCGAGCTAAAGCAACTCTAGTCCTCCCAATCTTCATTTCTCTTATTGAGATGGGCATGATTAATTCTCTTTTAAATATGGATCTCAGTTTTGTAATATTTTCAATCCATAATTATAGAGAGTGAACCAACCAAATATATTAGTTTGTATTATTCTGTGAGACATCTTAATACACGTGCATGTTTTGTTTAGAGTGCAATGGTGGATTTGCTAGGTTTCCACCACTAAGCTCCAGATTCATATTCATATTCATAGATAGAACTTGAATGATGGTTGTTTCCACTTTAGCTTCAAAATTTTCTACCTTGTATTCCAAATTCTCTATTTTGGTGATTATCAAATCCACTATTGCATGTAGGCATTCCACATATTTTTTCAGATTAGCAAGTTGATTTGAAATCAAATGAAAGTGGGAATGACTGTCGTTGATTAGCTTCTATAATATATTAGATATCAACTCTAAGACTTCCTTTTTCATCATGTCGAGTTCCTCATCTAGGGATTTATCAATACAATTCCCAGACGCTGAGGCCATACTATCTACCCTTCACATTCTAATAATAATCAACTGCACTTTTAAATTTTGTATTCAACCCTTTATATCTTTGTCTGGGCCCAAGACAACTACATAGGATCTCTGCTCACAATCAATGCTTACATCATGTCCCCGCTCAGAATGAATTTGAAGATCCATTGCTAAAGCAAACAATTTGAGAGCACACATGAACATAGGTGACCAATCCAACTCTGAAACAATACTATCAGGTCCCACCCTGAAATAGGAAGTTAATATTTTATCATTGTTTCTCCACTTGTCATGATACCTCTCCATACTCCTTGTGTGTTTCCATCTAGTTTCCTGATTAGTGGGCTCCTTCATCCAAAATTGATGATCCTCGAGATTCTGGTTCTTGGAATAAAAAAAATTTGTATGTGGTTTGCCATAACTTGATTTCTTCTTAATGAGGTTCATTGGGACTATCCTCCCTTGAAGGGGTGCAATCATGGGGTATGGCATACATATCTATTATTTTCGTCTTCCATAATCATTCCTTGTGCCAAGTAACTCCAATATTGGCCTGTTCATCTTCTAAAGTTAAAGTGATTGGCATCAGAAAACTAAATCACAGTACGTGTATGGGAGAATGTTATCACATTAGATAAATAAGGGGACTAGATAATAAACAAATCTAACAAGTACCTCTTAAAACATACCAAGCGAAAATACCTTTCACAATAATACAAAGCAGTATAAATGTTAGAACCCTAAGGTTGACAACACATAAACCCAATATTCTACAGAGAGATTAGTTTTCATGATGTGACAACAATTTAAGAGAGTGCATTTCCCTTTGTAATATAATCCAGAGAAAATTCATCTCTTACCCAAAAGAGGATTTGAATCAGATTTTTTTTCTAACACAGAGGTTCGAGAGAAAAAATCTTCTAGCCAGATCTATGCATTATTCATCTATACGGATTGTCACTATAGCAAGTGTTGATGTGTATAACACTATTTCTGTAATATAAAAGCCTTCATGATTCAATATTTCTACTAATACAAAATTTGTGCTTGAGCATTGATTAATTGTTAGCGTATGAGTAATCTCTAGTTAAGGCCATATGGTGACCCACTACTTGATGTATTGAGTGCTTTAATTTGCTTACATATTGGAAGGTTACCCACTTTATTATTTATGACTAGGTTGGCCTAGTCTCCCTCTTGGAACTAGTGCCCAACCCTAGAAGGATGTGAATAAATTCATGCACACTCATTTGTACAACAAATTCATTGATTATTTCGATCCAATGCCATATTTACCCAAGTACAATTCTCTATTTTGCTCTCTCATGCTATTTTTCTACAATTCATATTGTTGTTTTGTTAAATATCGTAGTAAATCTGAAGGCTTTCTACATGATTGCATTATAGTTTGGTGAAGAGATCACTATGTATCTTCTATCTGTGTTCTCAACATTATATCAGTGTGACTCTTCCTACCCTAGCCGATAGTATTTACAGGGTTGTCTTAGGTCTGAAAAATATGGTTTTCAACCATTTTCTGGGGAGCACAAACAGAATTCTGGGTTTTTCTACCCTCTCTACCACTAGTACTCTCCATTATTTTATGTCTTTTCGTTTTCCCAACATATTTGGGGGTTCTTTATTGAATATTGGTGCTCTTCTAAGGCATCACACCAGATCATTTCATCTACCATAATAATTCCTTGGACGTTGATTAGTAGTTTCCATGCATGATTAATATGCTTAATATGCATTTCTTTTCAAATGTTGATTTCACAGTTTAATATATACTAATGATAATTTATTTAAGTAATTTATATACAAAATGACGCTTGTTTTTTAGGAACACAACTTGGTTTTTGAGCACCATATATGGAACCTCGTTGGTTTCACTAGTGTCAATATATAATGTGTTGGTTTGGGTTGGGTTGAGTGGGGTGGGGTGATTCTGACAATAAACATAAACACTTCTTCTAAATCATCTCATAATTTACAATAGCAAGAAGATGTAGTGATCCATATGTTGTCAGAGTCGTAGCTACCCTTCTCGATGGATGTTACATCCATGGCTGCCTAGTTACAGCTATCATAAATGTTGAGGGATAGGTGTTACTCTGTCTTTTGGGCCTTTCGTATGCCCTCTTATTTTGTAAAGCTAGGGAGCATCTAGCCCTTGCCATCAAACGCATATTCAAGAGCATGATTAAAAGGCAGAGTCAATCATGTACTTGGGCTACTCAAGAAGACCACTAGCCACAACAAAAATCCCACAAGGATGACTCTAGCTAAATAATCTATAATCCTCCCTTGAAGGGGTGCAATCATGGGATATGGAATATATATAGATTATTTTGGTCCTCCACAATCATTCCTTGTGCCAAGTTAACTCCAATATTGACCTGTTCATCCTCTAATCGATTGCTATCCGTTTTAATATGGTAGATATCAAAACTCTCAAGCTTATCTAAAAGGAGCTTTATTCAGTGGTATATTCGAGGAACGTCATTCCCCTTGCAATCCTTCATATTATAAAATTTTTGTACATTTTTGTATGATAATTAATGAGTCTTCAAATAAACTTGTGTTTTGTTCAAAGTGCAATGGCGAATTTTCTAGGTCTCCACCACTCAACTCCAGATGATGCTCTTATATATATAAAATAAAGAATGTATTTATATATATAATTTCTTGAGAAATATTATAGAGATGTTAGTAAATTTAGTAAGACTACATCATGTGAATTTAGTAGCTTGTAATGTTTGAATTGGTCTACATTCACTACATGCATTTTAATCATAGAATTGCCTCAATGAAATTAGTATTACATGCATAAGAGTTTAAACCAACACATTTTAGAATAATTTTATTGTTTTACACGTTGTCATATATTTCAACATTTATTTATGTAATGATCCTAACTAGTGTCCACAAACGTTTCTTCACAGATTTCTATTACATTATTCTATACAAAATGGCAGACCAGGTATTTATGTTGCTTTTGGTATTTGCAGTATTTATGTTGTTGATTTAGTTAAAGGTTGGATTTATTTTTAGAAATAACTTTAAAATGATACTTCAAAAGTTTGTTTGAGACTAGTTAGATGCTTGTTGGAACACTCTGATAAACTTGACTCAAAGTGTTGGACAGATCTTCAATGCTCACTCAACACATTGGTAGAGTTTTGTTCAGGGCTTTGAACCTAGATCTCAATTTTTTTCATATCTAATTCCTACAAAAGCACTAAACACTACCTTGAAACAACAAAAAAGCAAAAGTACAAACAATCAAGTGATCAAAGAGCCAAAAAATACATTGAAAAACTACATATTCATAGATTCACTCCCTAGGTTTATGCATTAGTCATGTTCTCTTGAAAAAGAAGTAATACCCAAGTTAAAAATGGCAGCCTTATTGCTTAAAAAACATGGTGCATTTAGGGAAATAGCACATCATCATTTGAATATTCAGATGAATGGGCAACAAGACCTACTCCAGGTAGAGATGAATACTTCAAGGAAATGATATATTGCAGTTGCAAAATGTGCCAAAATAGGAAACTAAAGAAGCGAAGGCTTGTTGGTATCCATAGATTTTATATAGAAGAGGTACATTATAATTAACAAATTGTTATTCCTATAATAAATAAACATGCACATTATTTAATACATTATTATTGATCATTTTATTTTATTTTTTTATCTATGAAAAATCGCTTCCAATTCCCAATATTCCTGAAGAACCAATGGATGATATTGATAATAGTGACTCTCAAGATGAAGGACAAGACACATTTATGAAAGAAGCCACTTTGCAGATAAATGAGGTTGGTGTCAATGAACTTATCCAAGACTTCTACACATCTTTTTAAGAAGTTGTTGATTCACCCCTAGCTCATTTGGCGAGGACACCTCTTTATGCAAATGCTGACTCTTCTATATTGGCGACACTTATGTTGTTGTTGAACTTGAAGGTTACACATGGATTGACAAACACATGCTTTACTGATATATTAAGGTTGGATTGATATTCCTATAAATTAATGCTCTAGATGTCTTAAAAGTTTTGAATATTGTGTATACTTATAAAAATCATTTGTTGCACTATGCAAACTTTTGGCAAACAAAATACTTCCAAAGGTCAATAAGTTGCCTCATTCTCATAGAGAAGAATCTTCAATAATGAAAGAAATTAGAATGGAGTAGAAGACATATGATGCATGTCTAAATGACCATATCTTGTATTATGTAAATAATGAAAATTTACAACAATGTCTGAAGTGTCACACAAATAGGTATCATCAAGATAAATTATCCACGAAGGTTCCTTATAAAGTATTACAACACATTACACTAAAGCCAAGGTTTGAGACAATGTTCAAATGCAAGGAGTTGACAAAATATATGGATCATCATGCACAAGGGAGGAGCCAAGATGGTGTCATGTGTATGGTTGCGAAGAGTAAATATTGGAAATATATTGAGCTAAAATGGCCAAATTTAGGAAATGAGCCAAGGAATGCAAGAATTTCTCTAGCAATGGATGGCATAAATCCTTTTGGAGATCTTAGAACAACATATTATGTTTGTCTAGTGTTAATTATAAACAACAATCTGCCCCCTTGGATGGCAATGAAAAAGGAACATGCAGTGTTAACTCTTATCATACCAGGTACTAGAACATGTGAATGCAATGCTTTCTTGAAGATTATATAAAAATATTTCAATTCATTTAATCCTAATAAAGAACTCTTTGTTCACTTAGGTAAATATCAGGTAAAGGATATGGATGTATACATGGAGCCCCTCATTGATGATCTTCATGAATTATGGGATGGTGTAAATATGTTTGATGTATCAAGAACTATCAATGATAGAAACTTCCTATTTCATGCGATTCTTATTTGGACAATTCACGATGCCTCAGGGCTCTCTATTTGTTGTGGTAATCTAATATAAATTACATTTATAATTAATATGTTCATTTTAGGATTTACTAAATATGGGTTCCAATCTTACTTTAGGACTACAAACAAAGGGGAAACATGGTTTTCCATCATGTGGGCCAAAATTGTTGCATAGGCAGTCAAGGGATCTCAATAAAACTGTCTATGATGAGTATCGACAATTTTTACCACAAAATCATCACTATCAAGTGCCTGATAAACATATGTTCAATTGAAAGGAAGTAGAAATGAGGAAGCCAATAAAGATGAACCCTGCTAGGTGGAAAGCAATGTATGACAAAAAAGAAGGGATAGGTTTTCCCCTAGGAATGAAAAGACTCTCTATTTTCTACACATTAGAATATTATGAGAGCTTGCCAATAGCCCACGTATTTGATACTATGCACATTAGAAAAAATGTGGTAGAGTGTTTGTAGAAACATCTACATGGAAATAACATTGAAGCACAAATAAGTTAATAAAGGACCTTCGAGTTGCCAATACCATGTTGAGCATGTGATTGCATGAAGACAACTCATATGTTCATGCTCCATGGACATTTACATCAAATGAGAAAGAAAACATCATTTCTACTATGAAAAGCATAAGATTTCCTTCTCGCTTTCGTGTGACATTAGAAAAATTATTCACAAGAGATGGATCAGAGTTCTCAGGCCTAAAACACACGATTGGCACAATTGGATAAAGGTAACATTGTCACATGTTATATTTGTTGTAAACTTAATTAGAAAATTGTACATCCTAGTCATAATATAAGTTCATGCATATTTGAACACAGTTATTTGTTAATAGTCATCCTAGTATAGTGATAAAATCAGTTCATGCATATTTGAACATGATTATTTGTTAATGGTCATGCAATATGTGTTGCCTACAACAATACCAAGCACTTTTGACCCCAATGTCACTTTGACTATTTACAAATTATGTAAATACCTGAGGTATTTTTCAATCCATCATGCATACTCTTCCATTACTCTTATCATTTGAAATGCATCATTGGTTATGCCTCTATATGAGTTTCTACTTTTAGTTTACAAGAAATAACAAGTCTTTATTGTAATACTTGTAGGTGGGTCTCATCTAAAGGGATACATCAGGATGACTTTATGTATTGGAAGAGGAATGTTTCACTTTTGATGTGTGATATTCAAATGTGCTTCCCTCCAATCTTCTTTAATTCTCAAGAGCACTACCTTGTACACCTAGTAAAAGAGATTGAACAATGTGGTCCTATTCATATCCGAAGAATGTGGCTTGTGGAGAGATATATGAAGGCCTTAAAAGAATTTGTGAGGAAAAAGGCTTGACTGGAAGGGTCCACAGTTGAGGGGTACATGGATTTCCGGGGCATGGTTCATTTGGCTAAGTACTTACGTCACCTTCATCTTGAAGATCCGCGATTATGGAATTATAACCAATCTCAATCATTTGAAGGAGAAAAAATAAAGGGTGAAGGGATTTCAAATAGGATAAAAAGTTATAAAAAAATGTTAGGAGTTATTCTTAACTTAAGTTCTATATTACATGGCTTTAAATAATTACTAATTCATGGAACAAATACATTTTTCATTGTCGATGTTAACGAGTGGGAGGCATTTCATTTGTATCTTGCATACAATTCTAACTTTATATTGGAATGAATGGAGAAGTACACTGAAAAAAATAAATTAGAGGATGAAAATGCATGGGCTGATATATATAATAGACATGGTGAAAACACTACTCGAGGATTGACTGCAAGCCATAAAAGAAAGCCACCAAAGAGATGCGCGTGGAATTGGATAAAGACCAATATTGAACATGAAGAAACAAAAGGGAATGATAGAGTAACACAACAATAATTGAATTTCATTAAAGGATCTATAAATTGGGAGGTGATATATATTAATGTATTGCATATATTTAATAAAGTTTTCGTTAGATTTCATATCCTTGAATCTAATTAGTCGATATTTATATGAATTTAGGTAAGATATTACAAAGGAATGTGAAATCTTGGTCATCATTTTCGCATCAGAAAAGTTGATGAAAAGAGAAAAACTTATGATTGTGGAGTTTCAACATCATTTAAGGTGGAATGTTGTTCACATGCAAATGATAGACAACCAATCACAAGAACACTTCGCTGCTATGGAGTGTTGGAGGACATTATAGAGCTTGATTTTATGTCCTTCAAGAAAGTTATTTTTCATGTTTAATGGTACAAGCTTATTGAAGTGGGAGAAGAAAAAACTATCTTGCTCCATAATAATGGATTCGATATGATCAATACATATAGGTTTGAAGCCACTTCTGAACCTTATGTGTTTCCAAGTCAACGTGACCAAAATTTTCTCATTCCAAATTTAGAACAACTTCGTTCGTCATTTGTGATTGATTATGATCTAAGAGGACAACGATTAACATTTGTTCAAGATGTAGAGGACCATGATTTACTTGAAGATGCCACAAGTTCCCCCTGAAGACATAGATGGCTAAGATGGAGATGATGAAGAATTTATTGTCATTGATGCATATGACCAAGATGAAGACCAGGACGAGTATATTGAAGTGTCTGAAGGACATGAGCAACCACATGGGCATCAAATCCATGAAGTTGATGAATTCATTAATTTTAATTTACCTATAGCTGAAGGTGTTGAAGACTATGAAAATGATGGTATTAATCTATTTGTGGATTTAGGGTCTATTAATGATGGGGTATATATGCCATCAGATGAGGAGATTTTATGCAAGGATGACATTTTTTTATCACTATGTATACTTTAAGATAGTTTTAAGGATTCACTACAATATAATTTTTCTTTACAAGTTAAGCATTGAGTTTTTAATTGTAATGAACATTAAGTAATTTGAATGTTTAATGTTTTACTTGTGAGGATGCCATTTTTCAATCACTATGTTTACTTTCAGATGGTTGTAAGGATTCCACTGCAATATAATTTTTCTTTACAAGTTAAGTAATGAGTTTTTAATTGTAATGAACATCAAGTAATTTGAATGTTTAAGGTTTTAGTTGAAAGACATATATATCTAGTGTTATGGATTCTATTTTCTTATTGGGTTTTTGATCAAAGTTTTCTTATTTTTATGTTATTATGTGTTTTTTCAAGAATTTACCCATGGATGTTATCGATGCTACTATGGGGGATTCAATAATATTCACTACTTTTATGGAAATTTTAACAAATGCACGTGGGCAAGACGCTGCTATGATGATGCATGAGGTAAGCTTGAATATTGTCTTTTATAGGTTCAATTATATTATGTTCCTTATTATATTATGCTAATTTATGTTTTTGTAATGCAGGCAATCGCTAAAGTCATTCCAACCCCTATAACACCTTATAATACATCCAAGGTAATGCCAGTGGTAAAACTTGATCAATATTTTTGTGCATTTAGTTAACTTATTTCACTATATCTATTTATTAATATTTGTGTTTCTACTAAGCGTGCATTTTGTTGGCATGCAGGATTCATTTATGCCCCTCAATACACCCAGTGTTGGCATGTAGGGATCATCAATACCTCCATATACATCTAATGTTATGAAAAATGTAATATTCAACCATATACTTGTGTGAGTTTGATTATGTTATTTGTTGATAAATCTACGTCATATATTTAATAAAGTTTTTTCACAACAACTCCATGATTTATGAGGTTACCAAGAGCTACATCATGCCTTTCAATGGATCACCCCATTCATTTTTTTCTTCTTGTACCTGCAATACTATTTTGACCCAAGCAATATATTATTCCAAAACATGATGTCAAGTTACTTTTCTAGGGTTTTTATGTAATCAAGGGGTCATTTTAGGGTTTCTTAAATTCAAACCTTAGATCATACTCTTTTCCCTTTATGTCATTCTACAGTTTATCCCATGCCCTGGAAATCAAATCATAGGGAACAAATACCTTAAGATTAAGTTTTCTGAATACTAGGGTATTTTTTAAAATATAAACCCATAAATTCAACCCTAATACATCTTATGATGGAACCTTTAAAATAAAATTATTATAAATACCTCATGGACACCTATGTGTAGTGCTTATTATTTTGGTTGCCATGATTCTTTGCAACGGTACTATACATTTCATTGATCATTTTCCATCTTCATGACCTTCTTTTAACGAGTCTTCTGAGATATTGTCATTCTCTAATGGGACTTGATTCTTCATGTGTTCATGAAACCCATTCCTCAAGCATAACAAAAATAATCTTCTTTTTCCTTTCTTTACATAAAGTACATAGAATTGTGATTACATATGTCATTATGAAGACTGAACCTAGTTACATATTTCAACATGATTCATCTATTATTCCATCTTATTATTTATATTTGTGCCTTGCAAAATGTTTCTAGGGTGACTCCAACAAGTATACAATTTGTTGGTATAGAGGGTAATGTTATGCCATCTACACCTAGACCAGAACCCCATAACATGCCCTTCACATCAAATGTGGGTTGAGTCAGCATTCTCCCGCCAGGACCGGAACAAGTTTCTTTGAGGAGTCTTATAGACTCACAAACAAGAATTTTAAGGCTCCTACCAGATATTCCTGCAAATGTTCAAATCAGACAAGAAATAATTGAACAAATTCAGTTATGGGAAATGTCATTGTTGGATAGTGTAGGTCCTACAAGAGATCAATAGGTAAATTTTTTTTTTAATAATTTTGTTTGTTATGTTTAGGATAATTATTTTAGAAATGAAAAATAGTTTCATATTTTGGTTGGGTTATTAACAGTTCCACAATTTCATTGTTAATGCGGGAAGTAAGTGACAAAGTGCCTAATGTACATGTAAGGGAATCTTCCTCAATCCCTAAGACTACAACAATATCATCGGTGACCACAAAAGGAATGCAAGAAGTTACAATCTTGCTCACTTTAGAAGGAAATGTCTTGAAGGATGAAATGGGGCTGAAATTTTATCACTTTATTTTTTGTCGTGTAGAACAATTATTTAGAAATACCATCCACATGGATTGGAGGAAACAAGCCAATGCCAAAAAAGAGGAACTATTTAAAGATATAGTAATAAAATTTGGTAATACTGAATTTGATAAGGAACTTATTTTAGGGATTTCAAGTAAATACATGCACTTAAAGAGGTCCAATTTAATGTCAAAGTTGACAAAAAACTTGATGTATCCACGTCCAGCTTGGATCATAGACCAAGTGATGTGGGATGAACTTATGAAAGATGCCATGTTTAAGAGGAAAGTCCTAAAAATTCCAAACTATAAGCCATCTGCATAAAGAGGAGCTAAGAGACGCCTACGAGATACAAGAAAAGCAACACAAGCTAGGGTGTTAAAAATTGGATCCGACAAATTAGGCTCTGGTGGATATAATAGTATTGTGGTGGCATGGTAAGTGATATTTCCATCTATTATATTTTCTATTTTAGGCAAAGTAACCATGGTTACATTGAGTTAATTGTATCTTATTAGTTATTTTACCTTATAAATATGTTTATCTTTGTTAATGTACGTTCACTAGTTTCAAAAGGAAGCTTCAGAGGAAGACTTAAAATATGCTTTATTACATGGTTCCCAAGGTCTTCACCACCACATGATAAATCGCAGGGGAAAATAAATTATTGATTATGGATATGAGGTTAGTTGTTTATAATATTATATGAATAATGCAATCAATCAATTGGAGGTATACTGTTATTCTAAACCAAGTTAAAGTGTGTTGTGTATAGGAATCAGGTGAAACAGCTGGGAGTGAGCATGGGGAGGAGATACAAACACATGATGATTCATTTGTTGCACAAAATCATTCAATTGTCATTCCTGAACCTTGGTAGGAAACCATTGTTGAATTTCAGTGAATGGGAGATAAAAATATTGAGGAGGGGGTTCAATGTGATGAGCATTCCACAACCACAATTAATGTAGTGCCTCCCAAAAAGAGGACAAAAAGGATTGATATGTGTTAAATCTTAATAAATTGAATATGCACCACTCTAGATTCTAAAGAGTGCACTAGGTTTTGAGGGTCCAAACATAAACTAATTTTGTGTGCAAATTTTTTTTTTTGAAGATACTTTATTTTTTTTACAAGTACTTACAGATTATGGGCATCACTAAGACTATTGCAGGTCCTAACTTCTATTATTTGTTTGATTATGATCAATTTTATATGCTTATATTTGTGTTGTATGTAGATAACCTAGTACTAATAGTTAGTTTGAAAAACTTTATCCCATGGTGTAAGAAGAAAATGGCAAGTGAAGTTGACATGAAGGACATACACCTCATGCATTATTTCTTGGTCTTGGAGGTTTAGCTGAGTTGAGGTGAGCTGGTCCTCGAACAGGAGTAAGTAAGCAATTGAGATTCTGAAGAAATTTCAAATAATGGACAATAAACCCTAGGCTACTTTTATGATACATATTTTGAAGTTATGAGTAGATTTGAATTCAGATTTGGTTGATTCGTTAGTGTACAAAAAGTATATAGCTTCCCTAACATGTCTGGTATATTTTAGTAGTCAAATTATTGTGTGGATGAGATCCCTTGTCTCACAAACAAGGGGGGCTCAACCACCACTTTAGTGTCCATCTTGGCTGCTAATATATGGTTGAGATGAGGTTGCTACAAATATGCTCCATGGTCTGGGGTATGCGAGGTACTTAAAGAGCACACTGACATAGTGCTTTGAGCTACTGGATGCTTTAGTGGATTTTGACTGGGCCAGAGATGGTGGCAAGAAGAGTGATTCATGGTTTTGTTTCAGCTTGGGTTTAGATATAATATCTTTGTTAGGATGGGATACCCATATGTGCAAGTTGAAGAAGGCCCTTTTTGGGCTAAAGTAGCCTCCATGTGCTTGGTACTAATGGATTGATGAGTACTTACAGATTATGGGCATCACTAAGATCGTTGCAGGTCTTAAATTTTATTATTTGTTTGATTATGATAAATTTGATATGCTTATATTTGTGTTGTATGTAGATTACCTAGTCTTAACAGTTAGTTTAAAAAACTCCATCCCATGGTGCAAGAAGAAACTGGCAAGTGAAGTTGACATGACGGACATCAACCTCATGCATTATCTCTTGGTCTTGGAGGTTTGGCTAAGTTGAGGTGAGCTAGTCCTCGAATAGGGGTAAGCAAGCAATTGAGATTCTGAAGAAGTTTTATATAATGGACAATAAAGCTTAGGCTACTTGTATGATACATATTTTGAAGTTTTTAGTAGATTCAGGTTCAGATTTGGTTGATTCATCAGTGTACAAAAAGTAGATAGGTTCCCTAACATGTCTAGTAGAGTTTAGCAGTAAAATTGTTGTGTCGATTAGATCCCTTGTCTCACAAGCAAAGGGGGATTAGACACCAATTTAGTGTCCAGCTTGGCTGCTAATATATGGTTGAGCTGAGGTTGCTACAAATCTATTGAAAAATGATTGTGCTAGCCTTAAATGTGTTATTTCTATCCAGTTCAGTTCAAAAATTAGAATGCCATGTGGATCAGACTTAGCTAGGGCACACTATTCCATGGGTGAGGTGATCTATTATAAGCATCTGTTGCATGTAGCCTGTGTACACTTCCCTAGAGTAGAATGATGGTTTGATTAGGATGCACTAGTTAAGGTGTCCCTATTGCTTTTGTTATTCATTTAGTTTACCAAAGCTCTAGAATTAGAATTCCATATGGACCAGGCTTAGCTAGGGCACACTATTCCACATGTGAGGTGATATATTATAAGCATCTGGTGCATGTAGCCTAGATACACTTCCCTAGAGTAGAATTAGGGTTTGATTAAGATGCACTAGTTAAGGTGTCCTTGATGTTTTTGTTATCCATTTAGTTTACTAGAGACTATGACCTGTTTTTCCTTTCCCAAGCTAATAAAGACAAATAGAGATGATTTTCACAATGTTGTAAATTGTTTTGTTTTGTTGTCGGTTTTCAGTTAACGTTTGAGATTTCTGATCTAGCACATAGAAGTAGTTTTGAGAGTTCCTTAAGTTTGTTGGTCTCTTTGCCATGTAGTGAAATTTTAACATACTGTTCTAGACATCCAAAAATTGTATACTTCAAGTAAATTCTAGTCAACATTTCCTAGCCTTTTGTATGCACTAGGGACTACTTTAGACAACTTGTCTTCATCTAAATCTTTTGGGGAATTGGTTTAATTATGTAAGAGGACATAGATATTCAGTACTTTCTAGATATTTTATTGCATTCTGGTTGGAAAGCATACTACATACCAACTGATGCTTTAAACATGTATTTCAAGCAGATTCGTTAAACAAAGTCTCCACATCAGGTATGAGCACATGGGTATTATCTGCGGTATAAGAATAATTTCTTACATTCAAAATATTATAAATAAAGGTGATATTGTAAGCCTCTCTTGTATAACATAATTGTTTTTCCTTCTTTATACCATTGCTCTAACCATTCATGAATTCATTTTTAGTGTATCAAGAGGTTTGTGATTTGTACATGGAGATGTCGTTCTGGACATGTACAAGTCTGACATTGAAAGGGTAATCTTATTAGGTAAGAGTAGCGAATATACTCTGTACCAAAGTCAATTTTTTGTAGGAATAAATTGTTACATTCCTTGCAATTCAAATAGGCAGAGGTATTCATTCTGTTGATCTATCATTAAATGGGTTTGTGCTAACAGTCTTAGACTTTTTGCTGACAATCTTTCCTTTGTTTTTTATTTTCAGGGTCGAGATGGGTACACTATTGCACTGCCTGTAGGAGATGAGACTCTTAGTTTTTGGCAAGTATTTGGAGCTCATGATACCTTAAAGAGGAAAAAGAGTAAATATTCAGCCAGTTCTTTTAACATGTATCTCACGCATATCCGTTAAGCAAATTGTCCCCCTTCAGGAATGAGCACAGGGGTATTATATACTCACATTGATTTAGCCAGAACTAGATGACCTTATGGAAATATCCATTAATGGTTAAGATAAGAGAGCTTTACATGTCACACGTATAGAGTGTTGCATCTGGCAGAGGTATTCATTGTATTGATCTAATGCTAAATGGATTTTGTGTTGAAAGTCTTTGTTTTTGTGCTGATAGGCTTTCCTTTGTTTTTGTGTTGACACAATGACAACCTTTCCTTTGTATTTTGAGCTCTTGATACCTTAAAGAGGACCAAGAGTAAAGATGTGGCTGGTGCTTTAAACATGTATTTCAAGCAGATTCTTTAAGCATATTTTCTACTTTAGGTATGAGCACATGGGTATTATCTACGGTATAAGAATAATTTCTTTCATTCAAAATATTATAAATAAAGACGATATTGCAAGCCTCTCTTGTTTAACATAACTATTTTTCCTTCTTTATACCATTTCTCTAACCATCCATGAACTCATTTTTAGTGTGTCAAGAGGTCTGTGGTTTGTACATGGAGATGTCATTCTCGACATGTACAAGTCTGACATGGAAAGGGTAAACTTCTCACGTAAGAGTAACGAATATACTCTGTACCATAGTGATTTTGTTGTAGGAATAAATTGCTACATTCCTTGCAATTAAAATAGGTAGAGGTATTCACTCTATTGCTTTATCGCTAAATGGGTTTGTGCTGGCAGTCTTAGCCTTTTTGCTGACAATATTTCCTTTGTTTTATATGTTTAGAGTCTAGATGGGTACACTGTTGCATTGGTTGTAGGAGACGAGAATCTTATTTTTTGGAAAGTCTTTGGAGCTCCTGATACCTTAAAGAGGACAAAGAGTAAAGATGAGGTTGGTGCTTTTAACATGTATCTCACGCATGTCCGCTAAGCAGATTGTCCTCCTTCAGGAATGAGCATAGGGGTATTATCTACTCACATTGATTTAGCTAGAACCAGCTCGCCTTATGGAAATATCCATATATGGTTAAGATAAGAGAGCTTTACAAGTCACACGTCTAGAGTGCTGCATCTGGCAGAGGTATTCATTGTATTAATATAACATTAAATGGATTTTGTGTTCAAAGTCTTTATTTTTGTGCTGACAGTGTTTCCTTTTTTTTGTGTTGACATAATGGCTGCCTTACCTTTGTATTTGGAGCTCTTGATACCTTAAAGACGATGAAGAGTAAAGATGCAGTTGGTGCTTTAAACATGTATTTCAAGCAGATTCGTTAAGCAAATTTTATGCTTCAAGTATGAGCAAATGGGTATTGTCTACAGTATAAGGATAATTTCTTGCATTCAAAATATTATAAATAAAGAAGATATTGTAAGCCTCTCTTGTTTAACATAATTGGTTTTCCTTCTTTATCCATTTCTCTAACCATTCATGAATTCATTTTTAGTGTATCAAGAGGTTTGAGTTTTGTACATGGAGATGCCATTCTGGACATGTACAAGTCTGACATGGAAAGGGTAATCTTCATAAGTAAGAGAAGATAATATACTCTATAACATAGTGATTTTTTTGTAGGAATAAATTGTTACATTCCTTGCAATTCAAATAGGCAAAGGTATTCATTCTATTGATCTATCACAAAATGGGTTTGTGCTGACAACCCTAGCCTTTTTGCTGATAGTCTTTCCTTTGTTTTGTATTTTCAGAGTCCATATGGGTACACTGTTACATTGGCTGCAGGAGATGATACTCTTAGGTTTTGGAAAGTCTTTGGAGCTCCTGATACCTTAAAGAGGAAAAAGAGTAAAGATGTGGTTGGTGCTTTTAACATATATCTCACGCATATCCATTAAGCATATTTTCCTCCTTTAGGAATGAGCATAGGGGTAGTATCTGCTCACATGGATTTAGCCAGAACCAACTGACCTTATGGAAATATCCATATATGGTTAAGAGAGCTCTACAGGTCACACGTCTGGAGTGATGCATCTGGCAGAGGTATTCATTTTATTGATCTAACGGTAAATGGATTTTGTGTTGAAAGTCTTTGTTTTTGTGCTGACAATGTTTCCTTAGTTTTTGTGTTGACACAATGACAACCTTTCCTTTGTATTCGGTAAGTATTCGAAGCTCTTGATACCTTAAAGAGTACAAAGAGTAAAGATGCGTATGGTTCTTTAAACATGTATTTCAAGTAGATTTGTTAAGGAGATTTTCCGCCTTAGGTATGAGCACATGGGTATTATCTGCGGTATAAGAATAATTTCTTGTATTAAAAATATTATAAATAAAGAAGATACTGTAAGCCTCTCTTGTTTAACATAACTATTTTTCCTTCTTTATATCATTTCTCTAACCATTCATATTCATTTTTTGTGTAACAAGAGGTTTGTGATCTATACATGGAGATGTCGTTCTAGACATGTACAAGTCTGACATGGAAAGGGTAAACTTCTCAAGTAAGAGTAGTGAATATACTCTGTACCATAATGATTTTGTTGTAGGAATAAATTGTTACCTTCCTTGCAATTCAAATAGGCACAGGTATTCATTCTATTGATCTATCACTAAATGGGTTTGTGTTGACAATCTTTCCTTGTTTTGTATTTTCAGAGTCCAGATGGGCACACTGTTGCATTGGCTTAGGAGATGAGATTATTAGGTTTTGGCAAGTCTTTGGAACTCTTGATACCTTAAAGAGCACAAAGAGTAAAGATGTGGTTGTTGCTTTTAACATGTATGTCACGCATATCCATTAAGAAGATTTTCCTCCTTCAGGAATGAGCGCAAGCATATTATCTTCTCACATTGATTTAGCTAGAACCAGCTGACCTTATGGAAATATCCATATATGGTTAAGGTAATAGAGATTTACAGGTCACACGTCTAGAGTGTTGCATCTGGTAGAGGTATTCATTGTATTTATCTAACGCTAAATGGATTTGGTGTTGAAAGTCTTTGTTTTTGTGCTGATAGTCTTTCCTTTGTTTTTGTGTTGACACAATGACAACCTTTCCTTTGTATTTGGTAAGTATTTCGAGCTCTTGATACCTTAAAGAGTACCAAGAATAAATATGTGGATGGTGCTTTAAACATGTATTTCAAGCATATTCGTTAAGCAGATTTTCTGCTTTAGGTATGAGCACATGGGTATTATCCGCAATAGAAGAATAATTTCTTGCATTTAAGATATTATAATTAAAGAATATACTGTAAGCCTCTCTTGCTTAACATAACCGTTTTTCCTTCTTTATACCATTTCTCTAACCATTCATTTTTAGTGTATCAAGAGGTTTTTGATTTGTACATGGAGATGTTGTTCTGGACATGTACAAGTCTAACATGGAAAGGGTAATCTTCTCAGGTAAGAGTAGCGAATATACTTTGTACCATAATGATTTTGTTGTAGGAATAAATTGTTACATTCCTTGCAATTAAAATAGGTAGAGGTATTCATTCTATTGATCTATCACTAAATGGGTTTGTGCTGATAGTCTTAGCCTTTTTGCTGACAATCTTTCTTTTGTTTTGTATTTTCAGAGTCCAAATGGGTACACTGTTGCATTGGAAGCATGAGATGAGACTCTTAGGTTTTGGCAAGTCTTTGGAGCTCTTGATACCTTAAAGAGGAAAAAGAGTAAAGATGCGGCTGGTGCTTTTAACATGTATCTCATGCATATCCATTAGGCAGATTGTCCTCCTTCAGGAATGAGCACAGGGATATTATCTGCTCACATTGATTTAGACAAAACCAGCCAACCTTATGTAAATATCCATATATGGTTAAGATAAGAGACCTTTATAGGTCAAACGTCTAGAGTACTGCATTTGGCAGAGGTATTCATTATATTGATTTTTGGAGGGTAAAATATTTGTTGTTTGCTTGATTTTTTCAGAGTATTTCTACTACAAACTTTACAAGTTAAAAGTACTAGAGTATTTTTGTTTTGTATTTTTCAAAATTTATTTACTGCAGAAGGAGGACATTTATTTTTTTTTTAACAAACTTGCCTCTTGTCTGTTTGATGTTTTCTATTTCCATCACCACTTGATATCACGCCTTCTGGCTAGGTGGAGGAATTCACTTCTCTCTCCCCTATATCCTCATTTAGGGAAAATCCCATATGCTTGTTGAGTATTAATGTTGATTGAGATTCTACAAGTTTTAGTCAGGGATTCTATTCACTCTTCTAAGAAGATTTTTCAAAGACTTTCCATCCCACTGCAGAGAAAAATAGGTGATAATGAATCCTCATGTTTGGGGCTTTGTGAACTAGGCTACCAGCTAGCTAGCTATATATATTTTAATACTTTGTAAATTATTTTTTCTGGATATTATGGATTTGCAGATTGTATAATTTTTCTACAATAGTAGATGTAAAAGGAGGATTGAGGGTTGGACTTTAAGTGAATCTTTATGTATTTTTTATAATCCCTTGATGTAAATGAAATATTTTCAAGCAAAAGTACTTGAATATCTATTCAAAAGATTCTCATTTTGGCCATCTTCAGTCTATTTCTTAGTGAATGATTCCTTTATCTATTAATCAAGATGTGTTGATCTTCTATATTTGAATGCACAGTTACATACATGGAATTCAATAGTCGATGCTCTATATTTTTGGATTCAAATATTTGCACTAGTGTTTAAGACAAATTCGCCCTTTGTTAGATGTTTTGTTATAATTGAGTTGTAGTTCTCTTCCCACCATCATACTATAAGAATTTAATGTTCTATAGATCATTAACTATCTTGCCTTTGAAAATACTTGTTCATATCAACGAGTCTTTGAAACTTTTAATTGATATCCTTAAACATTGATTCCATTCCCAATGGATTCACATGCTCCCCTGCCACCATCTTTTTAAACCAGAAGATCTCGCTCTTGTATTTATTAAAAATAGCTGTTATAGTGCCTCTCTACGTTGGAAGGGATAGCTTCTACTCTGAAATATTAATTTCATGTTACCTTGGTAATTTTCTTTCATAGCCAGGAAATTTCTAAGTGATAATAGCTAGAGTAATCCACCTAAAGAGGCTTTCAGCCAGAAGAAAATCCAGACTACCTTGCCTCAATAATTCCTTGTATAAGCGTTGTTAGACCAATAACTCCATGGTCAACTGAATATATGAATGTAGTGACATTAAAGCCATACAATCCAATCCTCAGCTAGCCACTATACAGTATAATCCTCATATTTGGGGCTTTGTGAACTAGGCTACCAACTTTGGTAATGTTGTAATCCATGGAGTTTAACATAATAGACTAGATTGGTGATACTCGGCACTACCAACAGTCCTGGGGAATGCAAACCACCAACCGTTTTGAATGAAGATTCATTATGCTCAACCTCTCTTCATTGAACTCATTTTCTCATGCTTCCCAACTCATTATTATAATAAGTAATGGAATTTGTGGGAGAGTTCTCTCTGTGATTTACTGTAATAGCCAGAGTACCATCCAGTTGAGTAGCTCATTGGGAAGGAGGAAATTTATTATGTTTTGAACCAACTTGCCTCTTCTTTGTTTGATGTTTGCCAGTTCCATCACCACTTGATATTACATCTTCTAGCTAGGTGGAAGACTTCACTTCTCTCTACCCTATCTCCTCATTTAGGGAAAATCCCATATGCTTGTTGAGTTTTAATTTTGGTTGATATTATACAAGTTTTAGTTAGAGATTCTGTTCACTCTTCTAATAAGAGTTTGCAAATAATTCTCATGTCTTCTGGCTAGGTGGAAGACTTCACTTCTCTCTCCCCTATCTCCTTATTTAGGGAAAATACCATATGCTTGTTGAGTATTAATGTTGATTAAGATTTTGCAAGTTTTAGTCAGAGATTCTGTTCACTCTTCTAATAATAGTTTTCAAATACTTTCCATCCCACTACAAAGAAAAAAGGTATTGTACTTTCATTTTAAAAGGGTTTGAAACTTACCTTGTATTTTCGCTAGTAGTCATGACATTTTTGGGCTTTGAATGGGAACAAGAAGTGCTACCAACCAAAAATAGAGATGGTACCATCATTAAAATTTATGTTTATATCAAAGACTATATTGATTTTGTTTTTGAGCCATTTTTATATTGAGAGTTTAATAAGTTTGTAGAATTTTAATTTTATTTCATTATTAATTATTATAAATATGGTAGGGGTTTTTATTATAAAAAAGGCAGAGTGACTCTACTATTGCATTTACAGGTGCTCTAGGGAATTAGGCAAGGCAAGGCAAGTGATAATGAAGAAATACTAAGAGTGCACACATTTCTATTACAAGTACACACTACATTTATTTTATTTTATTTCAGTAAGTAGCTCTCTTGGAAATGGTTGAGAAATGGTATAAAAATTGCCTTACATGAATTTATTATTTTATTCTTAATAGGAAGAAGGATTGGTGGCTTTGTGTGACTCCAAGAAATGATTAATTGCCCAGAAAAAGCAAGTGATAGAGACCTCTTTGCAGCTTCAACTTGCTATGAAGTTGATCATAATAGTTCATTACCTGAATTAGATTCATTGGATATGAAGCTTCCTCAGGAACTAGATCACCACCAATTTGGATACCAATTGCAGCGATTCTGGGGCTAAAAACAGGAGATGGAGCCAACTCGAATTGTGAAAGCCAATAATAGAGATGATAATTATGTAGGTCACCAACAGATTGAGAATTGGCCTATATCATGTTGCCAGGACCTGTGTCAATTTTTAATCTTTTGCAAAACCTTCATGAAGACAAAATTTCCATTCAATTGTAAATTCAAATGCATATACATTATTAGAATTCTCCGTTATCAAGGAAGCCAATTCCAATTATACAAGGGTCTTGAAATTGTGGTTTAACAAATAGATATGAATTTAATTTCCACCATTTAATGTGATTAAAGCTTTGAATTTCTATGTTAGAGAGTAAACCCTCTTGTAGGATGGAGAAATCTAGAATATATATTTTTTTGCCTCATAATATGTCTTAAAATGAAGTTCCAACTCAGGATCCTGCATGTTCAAATGACATGTATGCATTTTCAGCAAATATAAGTGTGTTGCCTTATTATTTTAAATGTTGCCTTTGACAATTGGTTTTTCATTTAGATTTAAAATTATTTTGCTGTTAGTGTTAAAAATAATGGATTTATTTATTTTTTATTCTGTTGTCATCCATAAACAACAAATATTTAAGGTAATTAAAATCACTACTTGGGAACTTTGAATGTTGAAACTACCTTGAAAGAACATTTAAAATGATTTTATTTATTTATTTTTAAATATTTTTTTGTATTGACTCTAGAGAGACAATAGTTTGAATTATGGACATATAGTCTCTATAGAGACACTATGTTTTTAATCTCAGCTATTATCTCTAAAAACAAAAAAATGTAATTGTCTCTAAAGATACAAAAATGAAAGCATCTCTACAAAGAGAAATGAAATTGTCTCTAGAGAGACAAATCAAATTGTCTCTTAATAGACAATAATTCTTGTCTTTATAGAGACAATAATAATATGTGTTCTATATTGTCTTTATAGAGACAACTTTTTGAGACATTATATTTTGAGACTTTAAATTTTGAGACACCCGCTTAAGGACAATATTTAAGACAATACACAAGTTTCTTTTTGTCTTAGGTTAAGACAATTGACTCAAATATTGTCTTAAATATTGTCTTAAAACCCCCTACATGTAGTAGTGCATCTAACTGTGAAAATAAGATGACTCTTGAAATATTTTAATTTCACTATGGTTAAATAATATGTTCAAGTTAGATAGCTAGGATAAAATTTATATATTTATATAGATTCTCCAGGAGTAAGCAGAACTACCCTTCTTTTTAATTTCAATGGGCATAAACACATTCAAGAGTTATAACAGCAAAGTTATATAAATTAATGGTTGGTAAAAAGCAATTCAGGAATTATAACAACAAAGTTATATAAATTAATGGTTGGTAAATAGCAATCAAACATATTTATGTTGTAAGGTATTTTTCTTTGAAAACAACTCTTTTCCTAGCTCCCATGGTGTACCCATCTACATCGTAAGATCTTATTTTAGACGATCAAAGAATGTTTCACCATTAGATTGAAATAGTTGTAACGAGCTTCCCCAGCTCAAGATAATGATAAGGGGCACATTTTCATCGCACAACACTGAAAGCTTGCAACGGAGAGGATCGATTTGAGATCCTCCTCGTCAAAATCACGTAGCTCGTCACAACCCTCATGGAATTGAAGTTAATATCAATTGTCACCATCTGCAAGCATGCTTCTACAAGGGGATTCATTTTCGCATTAGCCAATGTCTAAAATTCATGAGAAAGGATAGAGGGTTTGTCTATATGAGCAAGGTAGACATGGATTTCATCATTCCTCCCAGCAGCATGTCCATCATCAAGAGCAAGGTTGATTCCCATTACTTGACAAAAATTGTGTTGGGCGGATGAAAGTACTCTACTCCCATCGCCTTCAAAGCGGGTCTAGTGGACTTTGTTCACCACAATTCTACTAAAACCCTAGAGGTCACCATTGAAAGCAATTAAGATGGGTTAGAAAGAATGGAATAAAGAGGTTTATCTGCAACTCAGGCTCTCACTTTTCTCCAAACCTATGGAGAAACTAAGACTAGTTGCCAAAGAGGGTTAAAATTCATGCAACTTGTCACATCCCTCATGGAATTGAAGTTACCATCAATTGTCGTCGTCTGTGGGCATGCTTCTATGGGGGTATTTATTTTCACATTAGCCCATGACTACAAATTCATGAGAAAGAATAGAGGATTTCTCTATATAAGCAAGGTAGATGTGGGTTTCGTCATTCCTCCTAGCAGCATCTCCATCATCAGGAGCAAGGTTGATTCCCATTACTTGACGGAAATTGTGTTCGGCGCACGCAAGTACTCTACTCCTATGGCCTTCAAAGCACGTATGGTGGAATTTGTTCACGATAATTTTTCCAAAACCTTAGAGGTTGCCATTGACGCCGCTGTTAAGATGGGTCAGAAAAATGGAATAAAGAGGTTTACCTGCAACTCAAGCTCTCACTTTTCTTTGAACCTATGGAGAAACTCTCAATGGTTTCCAAAGAGGGTTCCCCACTTCTTTCTTGCCTTTGATTTCTGTATCTTTAAACAATTTTTTAACTTTTTGAACCCAATGGGTTAATTGTTTGAGTACTCAAATATATGAATGTTATGCATAATCTTTGCATACATAGAAGCTAGTGCATTCTGTAGAGTTCTCGTAGCCCCATTTTTATAAGCTTCCTCAACTCGCAATAAGGTATTCTTAGTAGAAACACATTTAGAGTAAGATAAACTATATAACAGTTATTTTACTTGAAGTCTTTGGTTTCCTTATTTTTTCATGGCTTATAAGCATTATTTTGATCACACATTGTTCTCTCAACATGCTATTCTGAAGTTAAAAAGCTACACTTATTGATCATTGGATGATATTTTTTATTTTTAATCAAAATTTCCTTTTTATTTGATCATGTTGACATGTCCTTAGTGAAAGCTGAAGTGGGATGAGGTAGCGAGAGAGAATTGTCAGGGTGTTGGTTTGTATACATGTGATATGGTCATCCTTACATTTCCAAGAAAACCTTTGTCTTCATTTCATGTTATATACGGTCTTGATCTGAAGGAATTTTTCACCTTGTAATTCCTCTTACCAAGAATTTTCACACACATATTTGAATCTTTATATGATAAACATAAGTATACAACAAGAAAAGTTCAATGGGATTTGGTATGTTTCCATCATTGAGTTATATAGGATGTGAGACCACAAGGTTTGCATGTCTATTTATGCAAGTGGATTTATCCTTTGTTTAGAGATGGAGTAAAAAAATCTTACCTGGTTTCGATATGGATCCACTTTCAGTTTATAAAGAATTTGAGGTCACTAGATTTTGCATATTGGCAATCAAAGCACTTCTTGGATGTACAATAATTATGGAAGGATATAATATGAGAAATTTCATGACACAAAATCAATGTAAACTCTTGTTTTCAGTTTTAGTATATTGAAATAATTTTAAAATGGAAATCCAATTATTTCCAATGACCTATGCATATTGTTTGTTGTAAGATTGTGGAAACAAACCAATTTCTCTCCTTAGCCTAGAAAATCTCTGTGATACTCCAATCATGAAATCCAAATGATAGTCTACTTGGTTATTAATGGCTATTGCAAATGTGTTGTTGTTGAGGATGGAATTGAGACTTGCATTCAGAGAATTCTCCTCTTTCCCTAGTTGATAATATGTGGTCACAATAGACACTTCCATCTATAAATTTTGATTCTCTACCAAACTAAACAGTGCAAAATATTACAATTATAGAGCGCGGTTCGAAAATTGCGAACATAGACTTATGCTCATTCTTTTCGAGAGGCTTGAATCAACACTTAAAGAAAATTCAAAATCGCAAGGTCAGTAATGTCAAAATTGTATATGACATCTATTATAGCAATGACGGGCTAGTCTCTCTTTCTATCCACTAAGCTAGAGGTCAAAATGGATAAATTGTGTTTTGAATTACTGTTGGTGGGCCTGGGACCTTATGTGATTCATTGCTTCACTGCTGCATTGGTGTTGAATCTTATCAAGCTATTAGTGTACCTTATATGTGATTTATGAACTAATTAGGTTTTAAACTGGATTATTTAGAAACCCTTTAATTAAAATAGAAAACAATTCAAACTTATCCAATCTTGACTATAAATTTAATCTCTATACTCCCAGCTTCTAGGGATGATAGCATGCATACCATGTTGCATAATGCCAAAGGTATAATTACGTCTAGGAAGGATTTTGATATTGTATCATTCCAGGGGAGGAACTAATGTACCCTAATTCCATTTAAGAGCTTTAATGTTAAGAAAACAATGTATTGGGATACAGTAAATGCATAGAAAATTTTTGAGGGACTTCAATTTATTCATGCCTTTATGATCAGTTTTTGTTTCACCTATAATTCATAGCCATGCATAGTCAACAAAGAAAAGATGCACGGCCTAATATTTTAAGAAATCATGCTTGAAACTTTTGTGTGGGAAATATTCTTTTTGGTTTTCTATTTATCATTGATATGTAACTTAAAGTTGACGCCAAATGCAATTTGACTAGATTTGGAGGTTGTATTTGACCAATTCTGTGAATTTTGATAGTTGACAGACTTCCCAAATGTGAAAAGTGGCTTACTGATAATGATGATAGGAAAGAAGAAAAGGCCACATGGTGGATGAATTTTTTGATGGGGCGTGCAAAGAATTTGTCATCAATTGATTGGCCATTACCATTTGTGGAGGGAAAAATGTTTGTTATTACATTAAGTTCTAGTTTGGAAGGTTATCATGTGAATGTGGACGGGATTCATGTGACCTATTTTCCTTATCAAACAGAGAGTTGAAGAACCCTTTAGAGTACAATATTTTCTTTTATATCATCTCCATGTTCTTGTCCATGTTAAGCCAATGTTGCACAATAATATTTTTTCAGATTCAATAAGCTTTATGGCATTAGTATAAATTGATGTATGCACTAAATTTATATGTGGTTGGACCAGGGATTTCTACTTGAAGATGCCATTGGATTCTCTCTAAATGCTGACATTGATGTTCATAAAGTTTTTGTTGCTTCCTTTCCTATCTCACATCCAAGCTTTTCACCTCAAAGACTTCTAGACATGTCATAAAAATGGAGAGCTCCACCTTTGCAAAAGGCCCCGTGGATCTTTTCATTGGGATATTATTTGTAGGAAACCACTTTGTATACTGGATGCATGTCAGAAAAACATGGATGCAGTCTAAACTTTTTAGATCATCGAATGTTGTGGCCCATTTTTTGTTGCCTTGGTAAGTTGCTATACATTTCTTTTTGCTAGATTTTTTTCAAAAAGAGTTAATAACGTGATGGAGTGACGAAATTAATTGTCACTTAACCGTCTTTATTGAAATTCACTACATATCAATATTATTAAGAGGAAATACTATGACATAGGGCCATATCATTTATCATAAAAAAAAAAATTGTCTTATGATGATGCATAAGACACAAGACCAAGCGAAAACATAGAATATCCAACAAAGTCTAATAGTAGCAAATGGGGAACCTTACTCACAAGAACCTTTGTAAATGAAGGAAAGATAGGCATAGAGAGGATTTTATAGAATACCAAAGAAAGGTTTTCAAATAGGCATCTCCTTGAAGGAACCTGCCAACTCCCAAGATCTCGATGATAACAATTGAAGCTTTGAGCATATATTTCTTTCTTTAATACTTGAATGCTTCCTGTCACTTCTTTTTTTTGTTTTTTATGTTGTTACAATGTAGTCTCTCCTATATTATTTCCAAATGAGGATACATTTCCATTATTAGCTTACAAAATATTTCTAGCCACTATGACAAGAGGATCCCATTTGTTGAACATGTTAGCCTATGTTTGAACCCGGGTCATGGTACTACTGCTCCAATTTTCTGGCAGACCATAACCCAGTGGACAAACTTTGTGTCACTTATGTAATCATATTATTCATAATTAACTAAGGTCACAATCTTAAACAGGTTAAAGGTAGCTCTGATTAAGCCCTCAAACAACCTTTACACCCAACCATAGTATGATCTATGATAGGAATGGATGGGAAGACAAGTAATTGAAGGAGTGGGACTACTAAACCTCTTTGCTTCTCATGATTTGAACTTCAAGCATGTATGATTGGATGGTGATATCATGTTGGCCCTTGCATCCTTTATCCTCATTCTCATATTAAGTTGGTCCATTCTAACTACAATACCAACATGGCACATATTACTTATATAATAATGTGATGTGATCTACACTACGTTTCTAACTAAACACATGGAATTGATCGAATAGTTATATTCTATATATTGTGACCTATTTTCCTTATTGAAAAATGAGTTGAAGAACCCTTTAGAGTACAATATTTTCTTTTATATCATCTCCACGTTCTTGTCCATGTTAAGCCAATGTTACACAGTAAGTTTTCTCAGATTCAAGAAACTTTATGGCATTAGTATAAATTAATGTATGCATTAAATTTATATGTGGTTGGACCAAGGATTTGTGCTTGAATATTCCACTCGCTTCTCTGTGAATGGTGACATTGATGTGCATATAGTTGTTAATGCTTCTTGCCTATCTCACATCTAAGCTTTTCACCTCAAAGACTTCTAGACATGTCAGAAAAATGGAGGGCTCCACCTTTTCCAGAAGGCCCCCTAGATATTTTCATTGGGATACTCTCTGCAGGCAACCACTTTGTAGACTAGATGGTTGTTAGAAAAACATGGATGCAGTATAAAATTGTTAGATCATCGAATTGTGTGGTCTATTTTTTTGTTGCCTTGGTAAGTTACTGTACATTTATTTTTGCTAGATTATTTTCAAAAAGAGTTAATAAAGTGATGTAATGATGAAATTAAGTTTCATTTAACTATCTTTGTAGAACTTCATTGCATATCAATATTATTAAGAGGAAAAATTATGACATAGGGGTATATCATTTATCATCAAAGAAGATAATTTTCTTAAGATGATGCATAAGACATGGGACCAAGAGAAAACACAGAATATCCAACTAAGTTTAATAGTAGAAAATGGGGTCCTTACTCACAATAACCTTTGTAAATGAAGGAAAGATAGCTATAGAGAGGATTTCATTGAATACCAAAGAGAGAATGTAGAACGGGCATCTCCTTGAAGGAACTTTCCAACTCCCAAGATGTCGATGATAACAAATGAAGCTTTGAGCATATCTTTATTTCTTTAATACTGGAATGTTTCCTTTCACTTCGTTGTTCTATTATTGTATGTGGTTACAATGCATTCTCTCCTTTATTATTTCCAACTAAGGAGAGGTTGCGATTATTGGCTCACAGAATTTTTCTAGCCACTACGACAAGAGGCTCGTAATTGTGGAACGTGTAAGCCTATGTTTGAACCTGGGTCATGGTATCACTGTTCCAAGTTTATGCGAGACCACAATCTGGTGGACAAACTTTGTGTCACCTATGTAAGCATATTATTCATAATTAACTAAAGACACACTCTTAACCAAGTTAAAGTCAACTTTGATCAAGCCCTCAAACATACTTTACACCCAACCATGTTATGATCTATGATAGGCATGGATAGGAACACAAAAAAATTTAAGGAGTGGAACCACTAAACCTCTTTGCTTCTCATGGTTTGAACTTCAAGCATGGATGATTGGATAGTGATCTCATGTTGGCCTTTACATCCTTTATACTCATTTTCATATTAGTCTAGTCCATTCTAACTGCAATGCTAACATGGAACATATCACTTATATAATCATGCATGGTGGCTAAATTGTTTGATGGGGTGTGCAAATAATTTGTCATCAATTGATTGGCCATATCCATTTGTGGAGGGAAAATTATTTGTTTTTACATTAAGTGCAAGTTTGTAAGGTTTTCGTGAATGTGGATGGGAGGCGTGCGACCTCTTTTCCTTTTCGAATAGTGAGTTGAAGAAACCTTTAGAGTACAATATTTTCTTTTATATTATCTCCATGTTCTTGTCCATGTTAACCTAGTACAATGCAATAAATTTTTTTTTCCAGATTCAAGAAACTTTATGGCATTAGTATAAATTAATGTTATGTAATAATTTTATACATGGTTGGACCAGGGATTTGTGCTTGAAGATGCCATTGGCTTCTCTATAAATGGTGAAATTTATGTGTATACAGTTTTTGTTGCTTCTTGGCTTGTCTCACATCCAAGCTTTTCACGTCAAATGCTTCTAGACATGTCAAAAAAATGGAGAGCTCCACCTTTTCCAGAAGACCTCGTGGATCTTTTCATTGGGATACTCTTTGAAGGAAATCACTGTGTAGACTGAATGGCTGTCAGAAAAACATGGATGCAGTCTAAACATTTTAGATCATCGAATGTTGTGGCCCGTTTTTTTGTTGCCTTGGTAAGTTACTATACATTTCTTTTTGCTAGAATTTTTTTGAAAAGAGTTAATAACATGATGGAATGATGAAATTAGTTGTCATTTAAGTGTCTCTATTGAAATTAACTCCATATCAATATTATTAAGAGGAAATACTATGACATAGGGGCATATTATTTATCATCAAAGAAGATAATTGTCTTAATATGATGCATAAGACACAAGACCAAGCGAAAACACAGAATATCCAACTAAGTTTAATAGTAGAAAATGAGGAACCTTACTCACAAGAACCTTTGTAAATGAAGGAAAGATATGTATAGAGAGGATTTCATAGAATACCAATGAGAGATTTTCGAATGGTCATCTCCTTAAAGGAACCTACCAACTCCCAAGATGTCGATGATAACAAATGAAGATTTGAGCATATATTTCTTTGTTGAATATTGGAATGCTTCCTATCACTTCTTTGTTCTTTTTTTTTTTATGTGATTACAATGCAGTCTCTCATCTATTATTTCCAGCTAAGGATAGGTTTCCATTATTGGCTTACAAAATGTTGCTAGCCACTATGACAAGAGGCTATTATTTGTGGATCATGTCAGCCTGTGTTTGAACTTGGGTCATGGTACCACTGCTCCAAGTTTCTACCATACCACAACCCATTGGAAAAATTTTGGAACACAAGTAATTTAAGGAGTGGGACCACTAAGCCTCTTTTCTTCTCATGATTTAAACTTCAAGCATGGATGATTGGATGGTGAGCTCATGTTGGCCATTGCATCCTTTATCCTCATTTTCATATTAAGCTGGTCCATTCTAACTACAATAACAACATGGCACATATCACCTATATAATCATGTGATGTGATCTATGCTAATTTTCTAACTAGACACATGGAATTGATCAAATAGTTAAATTATATATATTTGTTTTACTTTAACAAACTTGGTAGGAATTTTGTGATCCAGGTAGATGTTGGTGGCCACCCACCTATCCCATTTGGACCCCCACAATTGTCTCTTTCAGCATTTTCAGTTTCCTTAATTGTAGCACAACTTACTATTTTTAGCAGTTTTTC
>APFE030792382.1:83496-122498 GCA_000404065.3 Pinus taeda
TTGCAGGACAAGGTCAGCAGATGGAGGAACTCAACGCAATGGGGACCATTGCTTCCTAAGGGGGGAGGAATGATCCAGGTGGATGTTGGTGGCCACCCACCTATCCCATTTGGACCCCCACAATTGTCTCTTTCAGCATTTTCAGTTTCCTTAATTGTAGCACAACTTACTATTTTTAGCAGTTTTTCGGGTCCTGAATTTTCGGAGCCGTTTTGAGGCCCTAAACGATGTTTTTTGGGGAATCCAGGGGCAGCATGGGTCCATGGAATGGACTGACGTTGCCCGTTCCAACAATGATAGTGCTCGAATAGATCTTTCTAACGAGATATCATACGCGTCAAACGGAGATCGTATGCCAAAGTTACGACCCCAGGAAATTGATGTACCAATTTACCCAAAACGGGGCCCACAATTTGGATTTTCATCTTCTAGGGGTAGGTTTTGGAATGTGAAGGGTTTTCCATTGTTTCTCAACAATAAATAGGCCTTCGAGCCTCATTGTAACACAGTTCGGAACAATTCGGAGGCATGTAGCCACACATCTCTTCTCAGAGATAAGCTACCATCGCCCTAGCTGGTTTATTTCTATTTCCGGTTGTAAGCATATTTCGGTATTTTCCATTAATGAAATGAAGTATTATTTCCGCTGCATCTATTTATTTATGGTTATCGCATCTCTGTGTTTATGGTTATCTCTGTAATCTATTGCGTTCCTGTATAAATCTGGATCATTTTGATTGTATTGTATTTATTATTAACACTAAATTTCATCGACCATGACAGAATAAAAGGAAGGAAATAAGAATACAATTAAATAAGGAATCAGATTTTATGGTGATATGGTAATTGTGTTGTTCATGGACGTGGTGACTTGCCTATTTCTGTATTGTTTCACATTACTTTTATTTTCAAATGCATGGCTATTGTTAGTGCTATAAAAAATTAAAGTTATGAATTCCCTTCTTTTTAAGTCTACCTATTGAGATTCCCAATTAGATGCAGGTTCAAAGGTTATCTACTAAATATGCTATGAAATGTGATAATGATAATTTTGTAAGAATTGTTGTACTGAAGGAATTTAATAGATTATCTCATGGAAAACCTCTGTATATTGGCAACTTGAATTACTTTCACAAGCCTCTGAGATTAGGTAAATGGTTTGTCACATATGAGGTATTGAATTGTTTTGAAATTATCCTTGTTTGGTAATTAATTAGTTTTTTTATGATTGGGATGTTTCTCGAGTAGTTACAAATAAAACATTTTGTTTGGAAAATTTTAGGCATTTGTTGGTGCTTCATAGAATCTATATATTAGTGTTTTAGGGTTAGCTAATTTTTTAGCACATTTAGAGTCAGAAAAATTGTATAACAGCTATTTAACTAAAGTCTATGGTTTCCCTATTTTTGCATGGCTTATAAGCATTATTTTGATCACACATTGTTCTCTCAACATGGTATTTTGAAATTAAAAGGTTGCACTTCTTGATCATTGGATGATATTTTCTATTTTCTAATCAGAAATTCCTTTTTATTTGATCATGTTGACATGTTCTGAGTGAACACTGAAGTGGAATAGGGTAATGAGAGATAATTTTCAAGGTATTGGTTTGTCTTTACACGTGATATGGTCATCCTTACATTTCCAAGACAACCTTTGTCTCCATTTCATGTTATATATGGTCTTGATCTTAAGGCATTTTTCTCCCTGTAATTCCTCTTGCCATGAATTTTCACGCACATATTTGCATGTTTATATGTTTAATATAAGTAGACAACAAGAAAGTTTCAGTGGGATTTGGTATGTTTCCATCATTGAGTTATATAGGATGTGAGACCATAAGGTTTGCATGCATGTTTATGCAACTAGGTTTATCCTTTTTTTAGAGATGAAGTAATAAAAGCTTACCCGGGTTTTGATATAGATCTATTTTTGGTTTATACAGAATTTGAGGTCACTGAATTTTTCATATTGGTGCTCAAAGGAGTTCTTTCATGTGCAATAATTATGGAAGGATATAGTATGAGAAATTTCATGACACAAAAATCAATGTAAAGTCTTGCTTTAAGTTTTAGTAAATTGATCTAATGTTAAAATGGCAATCCATTTGTTTCCAACAACCAATGCATATTGACTGGAGGGTTATTGTAGCAGGAAATAACAATGTATCCACCTCAAAGATGTCAATGTTGGTATTTACCTACTTAGAATATTTGTACGAGAAATGATGAGGTCAAATGTCCAAATCTTTTAGTATTCTCTAAAAGATTATGGCACTACATAATAGAATTGGTGTCATTATTATATTAAATTTTACTTAAGTTAGACTGAGTAGGAGGTGTTTTCTAGTTTTTATAAATTACAATATTATTTTAGCTAATATGCATTAGATTGTTTTCAAAAATAGATGGTAATATAATTGAAAATTACCGATATTGGGCACTTTGCTAAAGATCCGTGTTTGATCTTTTGGTTAAGAATTAATATCCATGTGTATTGAGTTTTAATTCATTGTGTGTTTAATGTAAGGTATGGAAAATATAGGATATTAATGTGGTTTCCTCATGGAAGGGATTATCTATCTATATAAATGGCTTCAATTCTTGTTCTTGTTTATGACTAGAATATCTCCATGGTACAAAGATTGCATTGTTCTGGACCTTAGCTTCCCTCCAAGCATAAGGACATCTTAATGAATAACTCATAATATTTAGTTATGCATGAATAAAAGTTCATGGTCTCGTGGAAAACCCCAGTGGAATCGATCCACTGAATTTCTTTTTGTTGAAATGGCTTCAATCATCAACAACATAACCACAAGTTTAACATAACAAGGTATAAAATGCATATTCCTATACGCAGGTAAAATTTAACCCAAATAAAAATGTAATGCTTAAAAAGGATCACAATTAACAAGCTCCTTCAACTCGAAAGGAAATTCTCAACCAATGTATTATTGGACAAATTGCATAAGTAGAGAATCGTAATATTACTCAAAGATAGAGGAATACTTACGGATAAGTCATTTGAATTCATGTCCCTACAAAAGTCAACAAGGATTCATGATGTCACAAAGTGTACTTGTTCATAAAAACAAGGGTTTTTTGGGAGTATTTTCTTATAGAGAAACTAGTCTCTATAGTTTACCCAACTCCTTCAGAATGCACCCATAAAACCTATAGCCTATCAATATTCTAAGACAAGCTAAAAATTAGTTGATTGTAAAGTATTCAAAAAAATACCAATGATTGAATTACAAGGTTCAAAATGCTTACAACATGTGTAGGTATTGCAAATCTCCCAAAGTACTTAGAATTAGTCTTGTCAAGCCTGGATTGTATGATAGATCCCTGCAATGATGACTTCGTTTAGTCAATCTACTTATTATAACCTCTTATTTACCATGCAAACCCAAGAGGTTTTCGTTAATATTATTCTAATTGCATATAAAGAAGGGAGATGCTTTGTATATAGGGTAACAATAGAAGATCCATCCCCACTACAATGTGTGTTCAAATTTTGGATAAAATGTACATGGTGCATTAACTACATTAAAATGAAATATTATTGCACCCAAGTAACAAATCTCCAATATACATATGGGGGATTTGAGACAAATGAAAACTACCTCGCAACATCAATATTCATTGGAGAAATGGGTTTGGATGGTATCAACTCTATGGTACCCTTGCAATTACTTCATCAATCAACTTATAGAAACCCACCTAATTTTAATCGGCAATTGTCCATTGAGATTCATTGAAGATGGACTCCAATTAAATTTTATCCACAGAAAGATTCAATCATAAGAAACTCCCAAATTTTTTTATAGAGCTCAAGTAATTTCCATGAACAACATGGATATGCATTTAGAAGACGAGATGTTGTCATGATGTTAAACCAAGAAGCACAAAATACTTACAAATAAGTTATTCGGTTAATCATGCAAGAAACACCATCCCATTTTAAATCACATGGATCTTAGCCTTTCCATGTCAATAATTTATTTCTCAATTGTTGTTATATCAACAACATTGTATCCACTAAACACATTGAAATGCATAATTTCCCACTTACATACACATTAACATTGTTAAAAAGTTTCATAAATAAATGTACTTATTAGGTGCTCATTGACCAATATCGATAGAGGGCACCATCGTCGGTGTGTGTAAATCATGTAGTAAACACAAAGGCATGTCACAGAGGAGCTAAACCGATGCAGGGAAATGAGACATGGATGACGCATATACCAGTGAAACAAAAAAATGAAATATAAACGTATCAGATATCATCTATATGTTTTGAGCTTTATGTCATGTGAAATTATGTTGGGGTTAATTTCCACATCTTTCCAATCAACATTAATTCCCATTTTTTGGGAAATATGATGGTGGGATGGTATTTCATGATGATGGCTCCCTCTGAGTATAGTTTATTGTTGTAAAGTATTGATTAGACTCCTTAATGGTAGACACTAGAGTTTTTCTCACTACAATTTTAGTGACTATTAGAAATAACACGTTATGATGCAGGTGTGTAGGTGTCTAGATTATTTTCTTTGACAAAAGCTTAAATATGGTTTAAGAGTTAATCTTAGCTTTCATCTAACTATTAGGAATGAGTTGCATCATCCAACACAAACAATTTTTAAGAGCTTCATAGTTAGTCATGGATACATTACTGGAGTTGAATTATTTATTTGCACATTAATAAAAGAATGTATCTTCATTAGGGTATTTTGGAGGTCTAAAATGGGCCTCCTAAAAAATATGTGCAATCAAGGTAAACTTTATAAGAACCAATAGGATTAAAGATGATGATTTCAACCATGAAGGATGATTCACCAATTTTGGAGTAAAAATATTAAAAAATAATAATAATAAAACTACTTTTTCAACCCGTATTTTCAACTTATCTCCCTAAGGATTTACTCAAATTTTGAGGAGTACTCATTGGATGCAAAATTTAATTCCTCATCCAAGGAATACCCATGTTGCATACTTTTGAAGGACCCTACTACACGAAAAATGAGAAATAGATGAAAAATGTGACTGTAGTCATGTTTTTTCATGTATTTCTCATTTTTCATGTAACAAGGTCCATCAGAAGTATGAAACATGGGTACTCCTTGGATGAGGAATCAAATTTTTCATCTAATGAGTGTTTTCGCTTGAAGTTTGAGTAAATCCATAGGGAGATAAGTTGAAAATACTAGTTTAAAAATAGTTTTATTTTTTTCCCTCTAAGATTTGATGATGTAATCTAATCTTATTTTATTATTTCCACAATTATTTATAATTTCCTTAGGAGGCCCATTTTAGACCTAAAAAATCCCCTAATGGCTCACTGTAAATTTCAATACAACCTCCATTTGACCAACTCTAATTTTAAAGAGTTCTCCCTAATTATCTATATCCAAACTTTATGCCTAGATTCCAAGAAGAAAGAGTTTGCATAGTGGATACTATTTTTGCTTTGAAAATTGCCTAGCCATGATCTCATGTTTGCCTCCGTGGATTCCCTCAACCAGATATAAATCAACTTGAGAGGAACAAACATATATGGATGTATCTATACATAAAAATAGGAGGTAGATTGGTTCTAAATGTTCTGTAGTGATTTCTAATATACTAAATTTTGCATCATCATGTAGGCTCAATATATATCATTCAAGGCCAATATATATCGACCTTAAACAAGAATACCCACACATTTCCCATGTAAAGTATTAATGTATTAACATGAGGCTTAGGAATCACTTGCGAAGCTACCAACAACATGGAGATGACACCTTAGATGAATAGATGATTAATGACCTACCTCCTAGCTCTCATGATGAGGATTCATCTATAATTTTTAGGTATGTTTTCCTTCTATAAAAAAATTGGAATGGAGGCATGAAATTCTCAATTTAAACTACAAACTTAGTTGTGCTAATTTTCAAGCAAGCAAACCTAATGGCAATGCCACTGCTAAGATAGTTGTAATATCCCAAAAAGTTGTAGATATTTTATTTACCACAGTATGAACAAACTGAATAATTGGTGTTATTATCTGTTTGAATTAAATAATATTGTTATTTATTGAAAAATGAGAAATGATTCCTAGTGGCAGTAGATCATGTAACTTATGAGAGAAGGAAGCTAAAAGAAACAGTTGTCGAAAAAAATCCCTAACTACCTCCCCTAACTGTGCAAGGCTTCCAAAGGAAAAGGAAATAAGGTGGATGAAAAATTGCTTTGTAGGGACAGGGAGTGAGGAGGGAAAAATTTGCTATGTCTGGTGATGATCAGATAGCAAGGGCGTTGTGCACGAGCAACTTGTAGAAGACTGATGGTCTTGTGAGCAAGCTAGGGGGGGAGATTTGGTCCCAAAAGACAATCTCATGGACGGGAGGATTGACTAGCTACAAAACCAGAGGTGACCTCTTCCTTGGAGTTACTGATCCAGACTTAAATAGGAACGCAACAAATTACAGAGATAACTATAAACACAGATAAGCAGCTGAAATAATACTTCATTTCATTAATGTAAAATACTAAAATATGCTTACAAACAGTAATGGAAACAAACCAGCTAGGGCGATGGTAGCTTATCTCTGAGAAGAGATGTGGTGGCTACATGCCTCTGAACTGTGTTACAATGAGGTTGAAAGGCCTATTTAATGTTGAGAAAAAATGGAAAACCCTTAACATTCCAAAACCTAACCCTAGAAGATGAAACGCCAAACTGTGGGCCCTATTTGGGTAAATTGGTACATCAACTTCCCGGGGTTGTAACTTTGGCATATGATCTACGTTTGATGCATAGAATAGCTCGTTAGAAAGATCTATCTGAGCACTACCACTTTGGGAAGGGAAACATCGATCCATGGACCCACGTTGCCCCCATATTTCCCAAAAAGCCTCATTTAGGGCCTCAAAATGGCTCTGGAAGTTTAGGACTCAAAAAACTGCTAAAAATAGTAAGTTGTGCTACAATTAAGGAAACTGAAAATGCTAAGAGAAACAATAGTGGGGCTCCAGGTAGACTTGGCAGGTGGCCACCAATATCCACCTGGATCATTCCTCCCCCCTATGAAGCAATGGTCTTCATTGCGTTGAGTTCCTCCATGAGATGAGGAAACTTTTGCTGAACTTGGTCCCTAGTGAGCCACTTGCCCTGGTGAAGGAGTTGGCCTGCTTTGACAACTCGATATAGTTGGATATTCTATTGGCAAGTGTTCCATGCAATCTGGATTTAATTCTTTGGGTGTGAGTTGTTCTGCAATGTCGGATGTGTTTAGCAATGGTGGAAAGTATGGTTGAAGGCGATCCACATTGAACACTCGGTGTAGGCCAAGGAATGGGGGAATGCTAAGCTCAAATGCATTGTCTCCCGCAGCCTTAGTAATGGTGTAAGGACCATATCAGAGTGGTCTTAGTTTTTGATAGGCTCTAGTAAGGTGTTCCTTTTGCAAACGCAACCAGACTTTGTCGCCGACCTGAAACTTGTGTCTCACCCGATGTTGATCATGTCGCTACTTGTACTTGGCATTTGATTTCTCCAGAATGTCATGAACCTATTGGCTAATATGTTGGATGTGCTCAATGAAGTTGGTTGCCTTGTTTGTTCTAGACTCGACACGACCTGAATCTATGCGATTAGCTGCAAGTGGCATGGCCACATCAATGGGGCACAGTGGCTGGAATCCCAAGCCCACCTCAAGAGGGTTGTGGCCAGTCGAGCTGTGAAGAGCTCGGTTGTACTTGTGATGAACATTAGGGAGGTTCTCGTCCCATGCACGTGGATACTTTGAGTTTTACATGCGCGGAATGTGTACAATCATCCTATTGAAAACCTCTGCCTGGCCATCAGTTTGAGGATGGAAGGCTATGGACTGAGTTTGGTGTCCAGCATTGACCAGAGACTGGACCAAAATGTACTAAGGAACCGACCGTCCCGATCAGAGATGATAGACTGTGGGATCCCAAAGTGCACCCAAACTCGTTCAAAGAAGAGTTTCGCAGTGGCTTATGCTATGTTATTATTCTTGTAGGCTGCCATAATGGCCATCTTCGAGAACCTGTCAATGATCACAAAAACACAGTCATTTCCATGCTTAGTGGAAGGAAGGTCTGACATGTAATCCATGGAGATGGATTCCCATGGTCGACTAAGGGTAGGCACCAGGGTATAGAGGCCTTGCTTCTTGATGGTCGGTTTGGCGATGGCACAGGTAGTACATGATCTGATGTACTTCCTGACATCCTATCAAAGATTCGATCATTAGAAATACTTTCGTAGTACTGCCACCGTTTTCTTGACCCCGAAATGCATAACAGCCTGACTGTAGTGTGCTTCCCAAATCATCTTGGCACGCTTGCTTGAAGAACACAAAGGTGACTTAGGTGGCATAACAGGGCATCCTATAGGTGAAAATTTAGAAGACGCTGACCCTCCAAGAGTGTTTGGTATGTGTGGCCAAATTCTGGGTCGCTTTTGTAGAGAAGTGGCCAATTAGAAGTCTCGTGCCCACAAGAGTTAAGCACAGTGGTTAAAGCCATCATCGGTGGTTGACTGAGGCAATCTGCAACATTATTGGTGTTGCCCTTCTTATACTTGATATTCAAAAGGAACTGTTGCAGGTATGTAGACCACTTCCGATGGTGATCATTCTGCGATTTCCCTTGGGTCTGTATGAACTACAGGGGTCGGTGGTCTGTGTGGATGACCGTTTCTTTCCCCAAAATGTAATGCTTCCATTATCGGCAAGCCTACACAATGGAATACACCTCTTTATCATAAGTGGGGTTCTTCTGGACTGTGTCTGAAAGTGTTTCATTGTGATATGCCACCAGATGCCCGTGTTGAGTAAGGGCTGCCCCAATAGCATAGTCAGAGGCATCTGTCTCAGCCTCAAATGGTTGTTGTAAATCTGGTAACGCGAGCAATGGTGTTGTGCAGAGGTGATCTTTCAACTCTATGAATTCCTTCTGTTGAGATTCAAACCAAAAGAATTTTTCTTTCGCTCCTCCCTTGGTGACATGACTCAAGAGGCCAAGTGATATGAGAAAACCCCAACACGAACCTGTGGTAGAAGTTGGCAAGACCTAGAAAGCTGCGGAGCTCTGTCAGAGTGGTTGGAGATGGCCAATCCCGAATGACTTGGATCTTGGCTGTATCCACATGCACCCCCTATTCATCAATAATGTATCCCAAATACTGAACTTGGGTCATGCCAAAAGTGCATTTCTCCAAATTAGCACATAGCTTGTGTTGCCGCAGTGTTTGGAGAACCTGTCGGATGTGGTGGAGCTGCTCTTCGCAACTTTGGCTGAAGATCAGAATGTCATCCAAGTATACCACTACAAATGAGTTGGTGAATGGCCAGAAGATGCCATCCATTAGCCTCATGAAGGTTGCAGGAGCATTCATCAATCCAAAAGGCATAACCAACCATTCGAAAAATCCCTCCTTGGCTTTGAAGGCAGTCTTCCACACATCAGAGGGTTCGATTGGTTCCTGGTGATATCCTGTCTTCAGATCGATCTTGTTGAAATATTTTTCCCCCTTTAGTTGGTCCAGGAGGTCATCAATCCGTGGGATCGGGTACCTATTATGGATAGTGATCTTGTTCAGCGCCCAATAGTCAATACAAAGTCTCCAAGTCCCATCCTTCTTCTATACCAACATCATCGGCCTCCCACAAGGCGATGAACTCAGATGGATGTGACCTTTCTACAGCAGCTCCTGAATCTGCCTCTTGATTTCATCGTTCTCCAAAGTGAAGCACTGATAGATTGGTCCATTGGGTAGTGGTGCACCTGGGGTCAGATTGATGGAGTGCTTGACCTAGCAGTGTAGAGGAACCCCTACGAGGGAGGTGAAGATGTCCTCGTATTCCTCCATGACCTTGTCCATCTGTATTTGTCGTGCGGAGGGGCCCTGTTTGGAGGTCGTGGCCATCGTCTTCTTCTTTCCTTGAGGGTTTATCATCAGGAAAACAAATTTCCTAGTTTTGGAAATGAGCTTACTGCATTGTTTTGCAGTAATCAAAGAGATGGCGATAGGTGGTGCTACCTCTGGTGTCCTATACAACTTTTTTCCCAATGTAATAATAACAACACGAGGCCTTGATTCATACACAACATGTTGCTTCCACAAGTATGGTTGTCCTAATAATACATCACAAACTTCAAGGGGAGCAATGTCGCATAATACCTCATCTGTGAAGGGCTTGATGTTGTATGGAAGGTGACATTGTTGGCTCACCTGAAGATCCCGTCCTTGGTGAAGCCACCCGATGGTGTATAGTTGTGGATGTGCTGTGGTCCGTAAGCCCAACCACTTCATAACCTCTACCGAAATGAGGTTCTTTTGGCTCCTGCTATCAACAATGAACTATAGTATGGAGCCCTTTACCCACATCTGGGAGTGGAAGAGACACTCCCCCTCCTCTGGATCTTCGGGTTCATTTTTTTGGATCTTGGTGGTAGCAACAGTGGCGTTGGGATTTGCATCAATGATCTGCTTCCCTTTGTCATTCCCCTTGTTTGGTTCTGACTCAAAGTTGGAACATGCATCTGATTCTGAAACCTTTAGCTCAGCCACGAGTGACTGCTTGGCCCAACACTCACTTGTGTTGTGAATAGGGCTCTTATGGAACTCATACCATTTTCCCGTGTCCTTTTTCGGCTTCGCTGTGCTGTTATTTGCTTGTATCTTTGGTAGGTTGTATTGGGCTTCCCCGCTTTGGCTTTGTCCTTCGTTTTGTGGTTTAGGGGCACCTTTCCCTTGCTTTGGATTCACAGATCCAAAGTCTCACTTCCTTTGTTTAAACTTCTACTTGACCTTGATGGCATATCAGTATGTTGTGCCAGGCGAGGAGATGTTCAGGAATTCTATTTCTTCCTAGATGTACTTGTGTAGGCAGTTGTGTTATTTGAGTATCAAATACTACTCTAAATCCTTGATACCCAACTTTGTGCGAAGGGTATGGAAAAGATTGGTGAAATCTGGCACATCTTGGTCCCTTCCCAGTCGCAGCATGGTCCACTTTATGTATTCATCCTCATAACTTCTGACAGGGTAGTACTACTCCTTGATGGCATCCCAAAATGAATTACAGGTGGGTGCCACTGAAAATAGTGAGCCGGTATTTTCATCCTTCTGCTCGCAGTAGGTTTCCCACCAGTCCTTGACATGAGGGGCTGCTTTGAGAAGAGCGAAAACAATCTTTTCCCGACTCGAAAATTCATGAACAGAAAAATAACCCTCTAGTAGATTTAACCATTTATCTATGGCATTCGTGTCTATTTGACCCTCAAATATGGGGATTCCAAAATTAACTTGTACCTTAAACAGTGTGGCATTTCCAGAGTAGCTATTGGAAGCTGATGCGTTGCTTCTAGGTAGCCGTTGAAGGATCTAGGCAAAGTTGCCCATTATCACGTTCGATTGTCGCTCGAGAGCTTCTTCGAGCAAGATTTTGATAGGATCTCCTACCCCCTCATATTTCTTCTCATCCGCCATGGGAGGCCGTTGGGATTTGCGAGGTTGGTCTTGCAAAGGTTCACCAAGTTCAAGCTCTAACTCCTTATATCCCGACCTCATTGGGGACATGCAAAGAAAAATAGAGAAAAAGCAAACCGCTCTGATACCACTGATCCAGACTTAAACAGGAACGGAACAAATTATAGAGATAACCATAAACACAGATATGTAGCAGAAAATAATACTTCATTTCATTAATGTAAAATACTGAAATATGCTTACAAACAGTAATAGAAATAAACCAGCTAGGGCGATGGTAGCTTATCTCTGAGGCGATGTGGTGGCTAGATGCCTTTGAACTGTGTTACAATGAGGCTAGAAGGTCTATTTATTGTTGAGAAACAATGGAAAACAATTAACATTTCAAAACCTAACCCTATAAGAAGAAACGCCAAATTGTGGGCCCCGTTTGGGTAAATTGGTACATCAACCTTCCGGGGTCGAAACTTTGGCATACGATCTCCGTCTAACATGTACAATAGCTCGGTTGAAAGATCTATTTGAGCACTACCACCTTGGGAATGGAAACATTGGTCCATGGACCCATGTTGCCCCCAGATTTACCAAAAAATGTCATTTAGGGCCTCAAAACGGCTCCAAAGTTCAAGACCCGAAAAACTGCTAAAAATAGTAAGTTGTGCCACAATTAAGGAAACTGAAAATGTTGAGAGAAACAATGGTGGGGGTCCAGGTGGACTTGGCAGGTGGCCACCAATATCCACCTGGATCAGTTATTTACTTAAAAGAAACTTAGGTATGAGGTACCTTCTGGAATTTACACTGATACTTTGAATTGAATTAGAAGTTTTCTACTGTGAGTAACAGGTTTCTAAAGTTTATAACTGAAATAACTATAGAAAGAGTTAGATGCACTTTTATTTTTAGTGATTACTATTTCAGAAGAATTTTAGAAAAAAAATGCAACTGTCGAAGTGAGACATTCTCACTGTAAAATTAGTTTATATTTACTGTTGAAAAACTCAGTTCTGATAGTCTATAGATGCTAGAAGAATGAAAAATATTCTAATTGTAAAGAAAACAATTGTACAGTTCTATTAAATGCAGTAATGAGAAATAAGACCACAATGGGAAAACACGGTTAAATCCACCTGGGCTAAAATTTACAAGTTTGAAAGGAAATGTAGACTGTTATAATAATATAAGAAAATACAAAACTTTGTACAGCCTTTAAACACCAAGAAAAGCGAAGAAGTTTTTGTGCATAATAGTATAAAGAACTAATAGTAAACATCATTATTATATGTATTCTTAAAATCATTTACATAAGAATTGAGTTTTGGAGCAGTCGCCAAGCCCCAGAGTGTGCGCATAGTAGGGGTTGCTTAGGCCAGGAATCAACGATATGAACCCTAGATGAACCTAGTCAATTCCTGAGTTCGGGCTATCAACAACAGAACCCTAATTGGTAGTTTTAGAACCTTACGAGGGGTGAAACCCTTTCATTAATAATTTCTTAGAGCTAGCAAATAATGAGCAAATACACAAAATAATATGGTATCCAAAGAAAAACGAAATTACATTAAACCATGCATGTGTAAGACTCTGTAAATTACAAACCAGAAATCGTGCAACAATGTGTGTGATGGCAAAAACACCAAATGTGGGATTTCGAAATACTCTATTTCTAGCACTCGAAATTTACATTTTATGAATAGATTAACTTGTTGGTCCAAGGGCCACATTTCAAGAAATGAAACCATAAATCCAATGTAGATGCTTCACTAAAACTGTATAGACTCTACACAATATTCATACAAGAATATTAATTGACAAAACAAAGAATTATATATATAAATGGAGAAAAGGAGTTCGATTGATGAAGTCATTATTCCAGATAAGAACCCAAGATAACCATAATGATATTAGGAAGATACAATACAATTTTGTAAATGTTGAACTCCTTTATATTTTCAGAATAAAGCAACAAAATCTTTTGAAAGTCCAATGCTGTAGAAAGTTCAGAACCATTGCAGGAGTAAAGCCCTCTATGTTCAAGACATATACATAAGAAAAGCCCAAAACTCTAGAGGGGGTTCGCTTGCTATACTTAAAGGAAACCCCATAATAACCCTAATCATACTATGACTATAATGCTATCAACCAAAGGAAAAAGCCATAAATTTGCAAAGTGTCGAGACCTAAACAACAACCTAGGGAGTAATTCTCTAGTTAGTGAGCACCAATCCGGGATGGATTCTTACCTAGAGGCCTTTGAAGATAGAAGCTGGAAAAGAGCCTCCCCACCAGGTATAACTGAGAGCCCTGAGGCTGGAATCAGGGTTCTTTCAAGGTAAATCAGCCAAGATAAGTCGATTAATCCGTCTGGCAACATAATTTATGCATTAACTGAGACAAATAAAGAAATATAGTAAGGATTAGCTTGAAACACTAAAACTTACCCGATGAAGGCCTGCCAACTACTGGGCCATGAAACTGAGACTGCAAAGCCTTTCGCATCGTGGTTTTGGTTGTCAAACCAAAACAAAAATGCTAAAGGAAGAGTAGCACTAGAGCAGGCTCTGAGGAAAAGTTGCCTAACAAATGAAACCATCTTCAACGCTAATCAGAGAAGAGTAAAACCCCAGGAGTATTTCTGTTGTAGGATCACGAGGAGGACTCTACACCGTCAATGAGGATGGGAGTTCCAAGAGGTGCAACTGAGGCAGGACGGCTTGCACATGCCATGTACAGGACAGAGAAGAAGGATTAATGACAAACAACAACAAACGAGGTAAGCCATGTGATAGCAGTGAGCACAAAAACAAATAGAAACTAGTTGGAAGCTACGTGGCTCACTTGTCATTAAAATATCCACCTCATTATTTACACTAGTCAACTAATTAAGCATGACAACCAACCTTTAAACAACAAATAAAAATCATGGGTATGATGGTACCAAAAACATTAAAAGTCAGGAGCAGATCTTATCATCTTGAGATAGGAGCAAATAATGTGCTATGTAATAAATAGTTCTTTTTTTTTTTTGCAATTATTGTAAATGTGATGTGGCAAAGACGTTACAAGTGGTATCCAAGTCAAGTTACAAAAACTGTGGCCTCTGGCAAGTATATCCGATGGAGATAAATAGATCATGTGTCATTCTTTTGCCTTCCTTGAAAAAAAGAAAACAATTATTGTGCTAATTTTTTTTGTTTAACCTATGTACATCTTAGGAAACAGATGATAGCAGATTATGAGGAGAATCGACAACATCCCACATAGAAATGTGACCAGATAGGGACCTGTAGCAAGCCTTGAAACTAACCCTGAGATATGGGTACAGTTAGGAGAAGAGACCCGCAACACGAATCTGGTGATATTAGAGACAATCGAAGGACTAAAGAATGAGATGGCCCACTTACGGGAAGACAATGCGAGATTAACTATGGAATAGGAAAAGATCATGAAAAAACTGTTTAACAAGCAGAATCAACACCTGCCGGACCCCAGCTCTGCACGGCCACAAGTGTCAGAAGAACAAGGCTATCACATAGATCAATAAGAGTTAGAAAGAAGGGAAGAGAATTGAGAGGAGAAGTCAGACAATGCCTTCGAGCACCAGACATCGAAAAGACATCGGATAGAATTACAAGGGGAGTTCTGGAAAACAAAGCCGCCACACTTCAATGGAGAGCTAGAGGAGGCAACCGAAGTTTGGTTGATTAACATGAACAAATATTTTCAATTATACGAATACGATCACAATCTCAAGGCGTGGCTAGCCATTTTCCAATTGCAAGGGAAGGCCACCCTATGGTGGGAGGAAGTCAAGATTTTATGGGGGGTCAGTGAACAGAATATAACTTGGGAAAAATTTCAAAAGTACTTCAAGGAAAGATACTTGACTGAGCAATTTTATGATCAGAAAGCAAGGGAATTCCATGACCTGTGACTCATACAACAAACTATGGATTAGTTTATCACCCAATTCATCTCATTGCTCCACTATGTGCCTTACATATAAGAGGAGAAGGCTAAGGTACAACAGTTCGTCAATAGTTTTACCATGGCGATGAGGGAGAGAATTGAGTTTGATAACCCAAAAATGATGGATGAGGTGATATGAAAGGACAAGATTTTTTATCAAAAAGTAAGCAGAAGGGAGAAATTCTAAGAAAGAGGTGGCTTGACAAGCAACATAATAAGGTGACCGAGAACTCTAAAGGAAATCATGGCAATGTTAATAAGGGATTTTCCAAAGGGCAGAATAACAAAAATTTGCAAAAGAAGCCTCTTAGATTAAAGCCACCCATTGAGTCTAAAATCAGCGAACAATCTGGAAAAATTGACAATCAAGGGATAGCAAGGCCTCCAATACAATGTTGGGGTTGTGGAGGGCCTCATTATGTTAAAATTTGTCATCATTGAAAAGGAATTGAATAGGTTTCATAGATCCACGAAGCATCTATAGTTGGTGATGTGGGTCAAAGTTTACCAAGAATTAATGTTGCTCTAGAAGATCGACAGGCAGACTACCAGCGAACTATGGTGGAGTTTGAAGGTAATATCTTTGATTATACTATAAATTTTTTAATTGATCCTGGAGCTACATTAAGCTATGTCAGTCCTAAAGTTGTGGAATAATGTAAACTACCAACTGTTAAGTGTAAAGACCCTTGGCTAGTACAGCTATCAACAAGGGAAAAAAGACATGTGATAGCTAAGGTAAATAATTTCCCCTTGAAGATAGCAGGTCAGCCATAGATGGAGGATCTAAAAGTGCTTCCCCTTGGTTCGTATGATATGTTGATAGGCATGGATTGGTTGGAAAGGCGCTGGTCCATTATAAGCTATGAAATAAAGACTATCTGTTATAGGGATGAGCTTAGGGAAAAGTAGGAAATGCAAGGTATTCAGAGGCCAATGCAGATTCGGCTAACAAATGCCTCTCAATTGGAAAAATGTATTAGAAAAGGATGTCATATTTATGCCATCCAAGCGGGTTATGCCAACACAAAAGACAAGACTGCCACATTGGAGAGTATTCCAATAATACGAGAATTTGCAGATGTGTTTCCAGAGGACATACCAAGATTGCCACCCAAAAGAGAAATAGACTTCACCATCGAATTGGTGCCAAGGGCAGCCCTGGTATCCTGAGCTCCTTATCGAATGAGCACACCAGAATTAACAGAATTGAAAATGCAGATGTAGGAGTTGTTGGACAAAAACTACATCTGCCCTAGCGTGTTGGCCTGGGGAGACCCTGTGTTGTTTGTTAAAAAGAAATATGGGACCCTTTGTATGTGTATGGACTATCGTCAATTGAATAAATTGACAATCAAGAATAAATATCCTTTACACCATATTGATGAACTTTTTGATCAGTAAAAAGGGCAATGGTATTCTCAAAGATTGACTTACGATTAGGATACCACCAAATCAGAATTAAAGAAGAAGACATAGCCAAAAATATTTTTAGAACATGATATGGACACTACGAGTTTGTGGTGTTACCATTTGGTCTAACCAACGCCCCCACAACCTTTATGTGCTTAATGAACAACATATTTCATCAATATCTAGGCAATTGTGTGTTAATTTTTATTGATGATATATTGATATACTCTCAGAATACAGAGGAACACAACGAGCACCTCAGATTAGTATTGCAAACCCTCCAAGAACATAAATTATACGCTAAATATAGCAAGTACAATTTCTTTAAGGAACAGATTCAATACTTGGGGCATATAATTACTAAAGATGGGATTGGTGTGGATCCCTAAATGATAAGAACTATAATGGAATGGTTCTAGCAGGTTACTACCGGCGGTTCGTGGAAGGATTTTCAAGAGTGGCTCACCCCATCACTTCCTTGCAGAAAAAAGGGAAAGCTTTAAATGGACAGTAGAATTCGAAAAGAGTTTTGAACAACTCAAGCATCTGCTCACCACTACACCTATACTAAGCATAGCTGATCCGGGTAAGGACTATGTGGTGTGCACAGATGCGAGTAAGGAAGGGGTAGGGGGAGTACTTATGCAAGAGGGAAAGGTAATCACCTATGAGTCTAGGAAATTAAAAGAACATGAGTAGAAATATTCTTCTTATGATTTGGAATTGACAGTTGTAATCCACGCCTTAAAGATGTGGTGCCATTATTTAATGGGTAAAAAGTTTTTATTACTGACATACCATCATAGCTTGACTAGCTAATTTAGTCAACCTACCTTAAATGCTAGGCAGGCACGGTCGGTAGATTTCTTAAGTGGTTTTGATTTCAAGATTAAGCATCTGAAAGGGAAGGAGAACAAGGTGGAAGACATTTTGAGTGGAAAATTACAATGCCTCTACAAGATTTCTTGCAGCGAAGGGTGAAGTACCTTCGATGAAATGATTAAAAAGGGAGGAGAACAAGATTTAAGATATCAACAAATAGGACAGCAAGCTCAGAATTAAACTAGCAAGGAAAATCAACAAGGATATACAATGGATGCTACTGGCTTGCTAAATTATAAAAAAGGTTGTATGTGCCCAACCAAAATGGCATTAAAAGCTTGATTCTAGATGAATTTCATAAAAGTCATTATGCTGGGTACCTGGGGTATCAGAAAATGATTACTGCACTCTGAAAGGAATACTATTGGCCGAGAATGAAAAAAGATGTAGCAGAATATTCAACTTGTTGCCTGGAATGCCAACAAGTTAAAGAGGAACACCATCACCCTGCTGGGTTATTACATCTACTACCAATTTCGGAGTGGAAATGGGAAACCATTTCTATGGAATTCATAACAAGATTACCCAAGTAAAAAAGAAACAATGATTCCATCATGGTATTTGTGGACAAGCTAAGAAAATAAGCTCATTTTATACTAGTACAGTCTACCTACAGGGTGGTGCAGATTGCCCATATCTTTATGCAAAATATTTTTAGGTTGCAAGGGTTACCAAAGACTATAATCTTTGACTGTGATGTAAAATTTACGTCAGTCTTTTGGAGAACTCTACTTGGGAAATTGGGGACGCAACTGAACTTCAGTACCGCGTATCATCCTCAAATCGATGGACAAATGGAATGGGTGAACCAGGTGGTAGAGGACATGCTAAGGGCATATGTAATGTAGCAACCATCTAAGTGGGAAGATTACCTGCATTTGGTCGAGTTCACATACAACAACGGCTATCATACATCCCTACAGATGAGCACGTTTGAAGTGTTGTATGGACGGAAATGCTGCACACCCTCAGGCTGGGGAGGACTAGAGGACAAGCTAATGCTAGGCCCTAAAATGCTTAAGGAAATGGAGGAAATGGTTAGGAAAGTTTGGGAAAACTTAAAGGCTACCTAAGATAGGAAAAAGAATTTTGCTGACCAAAAGAGGAATTTTAAGGAATACCAGGTAGGAGATCATGTATATGTGAGGATTTGAGCTAAAAAGAGCACATTGCAATGGAGTGGGAGCGCCAAACTGGACCTCAGTTTTATGAACCATTTCAGATCTTGGCAAGAGTTAGTCCGGTGGCATACCAACTCACTCTACCAAGTCATATTCGGGTCCACAATGTCTTCCATGTGTCAGTACTTAAAAAATACGTCTATGATCCTAAGCATGTAATCAATTGGCAGGATATATAGGTAAGAAAGTATCCTAGGTAGACCAATCGGATTTGTTGACTAAGGAAAATCTGACTTAAATTATTGTATGTTTTAGGTCGAACCAAAAGGAGAAATCTTGGTCGAGCCACTGAATATACTAGATCAGAGAGAAGTAACATTGCGGAAACGAGCCATCACCTAGGTTAAAGTGCAATGACAATACTTTGGGCCAGATGAGGCCACCGGGGAGGATGAACAACTCATGAGAGAAGTTTATCCCGGACTATTTGTAGCTGGAAAACATTGAGACGATGTTTGATTTCAAGAGGGGAAGATGTAATATCCCCAGAAAGATGTAAATATTTTATTTACCATAGGAAGAACAAACTGAATAATTGGTGTTATTATCTGTTTGAATTAACTAATATTATTATTTATTGAAAAATGAGAAATGATTCCTAGTGACAACAGATCATGTAACTTCTGAGGGAAGGAAGTTAAAAGAAACAATTGTTGGAAAAAAAATCCCTAACTACCTCCCCTAACTATGCAAGGCTTTGAGAGGAAAAGGAAGTAGGGGGGAGAGAAAACTATGCTGTAGGGACAGGCAGTGAGGAGGGAAAAATTTTCTATGTGTGGTGATGATCAGATAACAAGGGCGTTGTGCGCAAGCAACTTGTAGAAGACTGAAGGTCATGTGAGAAAGCTAGGGGGGAGATTTGGACCCGAAAGACAATCTCATGGATGGGAGGATTGACTAACTATGAAACCAGAGGTAACCTCTTTCTTTGGAGTTACTTAGTTAAAAGAAACTCAGGTATGAGGTACCTTCTGGAATTTAACCCTCGAAGCAATGGATGGTTTCATTGCCTTATCCCGCCTGACCCCAGAAAACCGATCCTGACTAGTAACAGGTTTCTAAAGTTTATAACTAAAATAACTATAGAAAGACTCAGATGCACTTTTATTTACAGCGATTACTATTTCAAAAGATTTTTAGAAAAAAATCCAACTATCGAAGTGAAACATTCTCACTGTAAAATGATTTTATATTTATTGTTGAAAAACTCAGTTCTGGTAGTCTACAGATGTTGTAAGAATGACAAATATTATAATTGTAAAGAAAACAATTGTACAGTTCTATTAAATGTAGGAATAAGAAATAAGACTACAATGGGAAAACATGGTTAAGCCCACCTAGGATAAAATTTACAAGTTTCAGAGGAAATGTAGACTGTTATAATAATATAGGAAAATACAAAACTCTGTACAGACTTTAAACACCAAGAAAAGAGAAGAAGTTTTCGTGCATAATTGTATAAAGAATAGAAAATATACATCTTGATTATATGTATTCTTAAAATCATTTGCAGAAGAATTGAGTTCTGGAGTAGTCGCGAAGCCCTAGAGTGTGTGCATAGTAGGGGTCACTCATGCCAGGAATTAGGGATATGAACCCTAGATGAACCCAGTCAATTCTTGAGTTTGTGGTATCAACAACAGAACCCTACCTGGTCGTCTTAGAACCTTACGAGGGGTGAAACCATTTTGGTAATAATTTCTTAGAGCCAACAAATAGTGAGCGAATACACAAAAGAATTTGGTGTCCAGAGAAAAACGAAATTACATTAAACCGTGCATGTGTAAGACTCTGTAAGTTACAAAAAAAAAATCGTACAACAACATGTGTGATGGAAAAAACCCCAAATGTGTGATTCCGAAATATTTTGTTTCTGACACTCAAAATTTACATTGTATGAACAGATAAAATTGTTGGTCCAAGGGCCACATTTCAAGCAATGAAACCATAAACCCAACGTAAATGCTGCACTAAAACTATATAGACTCTACACAGTATTCATACAAGAATATTAATTGACCAAACAAAGAATTATATATATATATAAATGGAGAAAAAGAGTTTGATTCATGAAGGCATTGTTCCAGCTACGAACCCAGGATAACTGTAACGATATTAGGAAAATACAATACATTTTTGTAAACCTTGAACTTCTTTATATTTTTAGAATAAACCAACAAAATCTTTAGATAGTCCAGTTTTGTAGAAAGTTTAGAACTGTTGTGGGAGAAAAGCCCTCTATGTTTAGGACATATACATAAGAAAACCCCAAAACCCCAGAGGGGGTTTTCTTGAAAAACTTAAAGGAAACCCCATAATAACCCTAATCATACTGTGACTGTAATGTTATCAACTGGAGGAAAAAGCCATAAAATTCAGAGAGAGTTGAGACCTAGACAACAACCTAGGCAGTAATTCTCCAGTCAGTGAGCACGAATCTGGGATGGATTCTTGCCCAAAAGCCTTTGAAGATAAAAGCTAGAAAAAAGCCTCCCTACCAGGTATAACTGAGAGCCCCGAGGCTGGAATCAAGCTTCCTACAAGGTAAATCAGCCAAAAGAAGTTGATTAATGCATCTGGCAACATAATTTATGCAATAACTAAGACAAATAAATAAATATAGTAAGGATCAGCTTGAAACACTAAAATTACGTGATGAAGGCTCGCCAACTGCCGAGCCATGAAACTAAGACTACAAAGCATACCACATCGTGGTTCTGGTTGTCAAACTGAAATAAAATTGCTAAAGGAAGAGTGGCACCAAAGCATGCTCTAAGGAAAAGTTGCCTAACAAATGAAACTACCTTTAACACTAATCGAAGAAGAGTAAAACCCCAGGAAAAGTTCCACTGTAGGATCGTGAGGAGGACTCTACACTGTTGATGAGGGTGGGAGTTCCAAGAGGTGTAGCCGGGGCAAGATGGCCTGCCCTAGCCACGTATCGGACATAGCAGAAGGATTAAGGACAAACAACAACAAACGAGGTAAGCCATTTGATGGAAATGAGCACGAAAAGTAAATAGAAACTAGCTAGAAGCCGCGTGGCTCACTTTTCATTAAATAAATCCACCTCATTATTTACACCAGTCAACTAATTAAGCATGACAACCAACCTTTGAACAAGGAACTGAAATCATGGGTATGATGGTACCGAAAACATTAAAAGTCATGAGCAAAGCTTATCATCTCGAGATAGGAGCGAATAATGTGCTATGTAATAGATAGTTGTTTTTCTAGTTTTCCAATTATTGTAAATGTGATGTGGCAGAGACGTTACAATAGCAATAACATAGGTTATGGGAGAAACATTTTTTTGACATGAAACAAATTAAAACAACCAAATGAGAGGATACAAAATTTCATGAATCAAGACTCTTACTATAAAGTATTCAAACATAATGTGAATGAATTTTTCCTTTACTTTCACAATTATGAGGACCCAAGTGTGCCACTTACCATTGACTTCTTAAATTATACTCTCATGAACAAGGATTATGATGTCAATATCATCATGGTCAAATAACAATTAGAATGGGGAATTTCACAATTGTGAGGAACCAATTGTGTCATTTATCATTGACTTCTTAAATTATATTCTCATGAACAAGGATTATGATGCTAATATCATCATGGTCAAACAACAATTAGGATGGGAAATTTCATAAGTGGCGAGAAAGGTTCAAGATTTAGATGACATCATCACATGGTAAGAGCAATACAATTTTATCCCAACCATTGTACACTCCTTTCTACAAAGTGAAATATATTGGTTTTCCACAACATTTATTAAACCAAATTTATGAAATGCATTTGAAGACATTGAGTCACTATGGAAAGAGAATTATGGGCACCTACTTGAGGCTATGGAAATTATTAAGTTAGATAGAATACAATGGTCCAAAGAGACAATAAATAATACCATTCTTTTATAGTTTGGAAATTTTACATGAGTGAAATAAGGATAAGAAGAAAAGCAACTAAATTAACAACATCATATAACAAATGATGAGGGAGTCTATTAATGTTCCACTTACTACTAAAGTCTTTCTATTAAGCTTTCCTCATAAAACTAGACCAATTTCTAATGAACAAAAACTATTATCCATTGCATTGTGAATTAAGGTGATATGAGATTACTTTGTTATGAAATGTTGATTTATATCATTTACTTATAAAGTTTCCAAAATCTTAATGAATAGCATTTTCATAAATCCTTAGGAGTGAAGTGTTGTGCATTACCTTCACTTTGAACATATCCTGGTTGGAATGTCCCTGAAACATAACAGATGATAAAAACTAAACATGAGTAAAGAAATAAATCTCCATGAAACATAACATATGATAAAAAGATAAACACGAGTAAAGAAACAAAATTTTATAAAATTTTGATTTCTTTCTTCTATGCTATTGTTTCTTATGCAATTTCCTTAAGGCGTTTCCTTTCCAACATGTGGTGCAAGTGCTACTTATGTATCATTTGTTTGGCTGGAACATTATGGATGATAAATTGTAATTAATGATAGGTATCGTTATTTGTAATGCTAGGACAAGTTGGAAATTGAAAAACAATTTGGAAATCTTTAATTACATTCCTTAAATCATAAAAATATTTTCAGCATACTAAATATACATCTCTATTTTTTTATTTTTTTTTTAAATAAAAATTTAAAACCGTATGTGAAAAATAAAAAATTAAATCTAATATTTTATATAAAATAATAAATAAAATCTTATATAATAAAAAAGTATTACAATTCTTTAACACTAATTATAATATATATATATATATATATATATATATATATATAATATATATTATATATATATATATAATATAAAATGTATCTATTCCCATAATCACATTTATAAATATGGTTAATATATTCTATACTTATAAATCCTAACATAAAAATATTATAATTATTTTTAGAATTTATATTTTAAAATTCAATTTAAAATTCTACAATTTACATATTTCAAAATTAAAATAAAATATTTTATCTATTTGGAAAAAAAAAAACAATATAATTTTTTATTTTTTATTTATAAATAATTGGAAAAAAAATAAGAAAAGAAGAAAACCCTAAAAACTAAAATGAAAAAAAACCTAAATCAAAATATGTTTTAGCTCCTAATTTGAAATATCATGCCCTCGCATTCCACATATTTTTTATTGAATTTTCAGGCTCCAGAAATTTAAGCCAACAATCATCTAATTGCACATATACTTCCAGAACTATGTCATTAACCTATGCAAGTCTTCATGCATTGTTCTTGGATCTATCCCTGCTCAAGCTTGCCAAATACATGATAATCATTTATACAAACACTTCGTAAACATAGTACTTGTAGATCATGAATTCATATCTATTCATGGTTTCCTTAGTTTCATCAGAGAATCATCAAGAAGGCTCATTGCTCTCTCAAGCTAGTTGCCACAAACACTTGTTAGCTCATGTGTTCATATAGCCATCCAATAACTTATAAAACCATAAACAAGGTCCATAACAAGAGCACATCATATGATAACAATGTAGAATGCTTATAACCAACATTTAAACATAATTAAACCATGACAAACCAGTGATAAAATCGACACAATAACCAATACTTTTTCTCATTAAGCTCAATAAGAAATAACACATAATAACATATGCATAAATCCAACCAAGTCAAGGACCTCCATGTATCATACAACCATAGATTGGCCTGAACCAAATCTTTCCTTCAGCCAATCACCCTAGTGCCATAATCCAAGCATTAATTTGGGACAACATGGGATAAACCAAAATAAAACTAACTAAGGAATCCAAAGGTTAAACCGCCTCCAACCAAGCCAAAGTGATTTCACCTAAATCAATCTCGAAATCATCAAAAACAATACAATCTCGAATGCCTCATGATTTCTTGACCATACCCAGAGAAATTTTCCTGTCTTCACCCACTTATCAAAAGCTTCCCAAAGAAAACCATCTCCACCTTAACCCATGGGATTTTTTTGAGACCACCTCAACTGGATCTGAATCCACTAGCAATCCATAGATCAACCAAAATTACAACCCATTATACCATGGCTATTGAGGAAATCGAAAAGGGAAGGTTGTACACCAATGTCAATCTAGTAAAATCCAATGCCAATGACAAAAAACATGACTAATAAACCATTGCATAAACCATGCATTCACATCCCAACAAGATAATGAAACATGGAACTTGTTACTTGCAAAATCCTCTTGTTGCCTGCTCTTTCTCTGCTTTATTTTTTGCCTTTTCTTACTATTGTCCAATCTTCCTCTTGCTTGTTCCATGATTGCTTGCTTGTGTCTTCCTTGTGTCCAAGTGTGTGTTCTCTCTCTTTTTTACTTTATGTTTCCTTTATTTTTTCTTTATTTTACCTTGCATGCATATTTGTGACTCTTCATCTTTCTTTCCTCTTATTTCCTTTATTTCTTGTATTAATTACAATTTATTACCTTTTTCATTTTCCAATGCCAATGCTAATTTACATAGCCAATAATAAACCACAAGTGGATCCCAATATAATTTTTTTCCCTTCCACTCAGCTTAGAATACATATCCCATGACCTTGGTTTTATTTTTGCATTTATAATGCTCATTATAACATGGAACTTTAACCCATGGATTTTACAAACCCCTTCTGCTTGGAGGAACACCATCCTTGGTGTTTTATGACACTTATGATAGTGAAAATTGTTGAATCTAACAAACATAATGCTTCTGTAGATTTTATAACCCAACTCAGTGCAGTATTTACAATGACAATTTGTTGAAAACATGACTAACATACTACTTATTGGAGCTTTATAAACCCAACTTGATGTAGTATTTAAAATAATATACACATATCTACATATGCACATTTTCTTCAACTAGAAAATAAAATGGATATGATTCCTGCATCAGCAAAAAAGGAGTCTATAGGCTCACACCTCCACCCTCAAAAGTAGTACCAAGGACTCACCTCCTTCCTAGGAAGTCCAAAATCCATTGCTAAAATCAAATACTTTCTCCAATGTCCAGTGCTACAATTGTTTCACTCCTTGATCTCTCAGTTAACAATTACCGACTCATTGTTCCCTAACACACTCTCAATGTGATTCTAATTCCAAATAGCAATGTTATTGACCAAAATAAACTTATTCCCCAACCTTCCCTTCCATGCTTCCCAATCCCTCACAAAATATGGTCAACCTCTTCCGTGTAGTCACTCACCTTCAAATTTCAGTCATCCCCTTCTCTCCTTCCGAATCCCTTAGGTGAGCCATTCCTTGGCAAGATTTCCTTGCATTAGAAAGTCCCAAAACCAAGGCATAACCCTACCTCAAAACCATCATATTGGTCATAGCATGCTTATGAGAATCAATGGACAATATTGAGTACCAATGTCCCACAATGGCCCCACGCCTGAAGTGCTCTACCAACATATTATTACATGCTCCAATTCCTTTTTTTGTTGTTTCTAACACTAATCTTGTAGCTAGTTCCAACCACCTAAATTGGGCATTTTCCATGCTTTCCTATACCAATCACATAATTTATATTAGACTCAAAAGGAATTGTAATAAATTCAAATCATACATCATTGTTAAGGTGACATTTGCAATTATGTTTAATTCTTGTCACAACAAGTCAAATCAGTTCCTTGATCAAATCATCATGTATGAAAATACCACATCCTGTTAGCTCAAAATTTAACCATCACAAATCAGAATCTTAAATTATGTTCATAATTTTGAAATTAAAAACTGAAATAAAATATTGATAATTATCTTTCAAATTGTTGTTTGCTTCTTCCCTTGTTCTTTATTTTTTCCATACATACTCTCGACCAGTTGCCAAAACCAGCAAGCACCTAGTGCCTTCTCTTCTCTTCTAAAGAAAGAAGAGAATCCAAAGACTATACTTCCTCCACCCTAAGTATCATCAAAAAGGGAATCCAGAGACTATACCGCCTCCACCCTCAATATCAACAAGAAAGGAATATAGAGACTATATTTCCTCCACCATCAATATCAACAACAAGGGAATCCATAGACTATATTTCGTCTACCGTCAATATCAACATCAAGGGAATCCAAAGATTATATCACCTTCACCCTCAATATTAACAACAACGACATCCAAAGACTATACCACTTCCACCCTCAATATCAAGAACAAGGGCATTCAAAGACTATACCGCCTTTACCCTCAATATCAACAACAAGGGAATCTAGAGCCTATACTGCCTCTATCCTCAATATCAGCAACATGGGCATCTAGAGCCTATATCGCCTCTACCCTCAATATCAGGAACAAGAAAATCCAAATAGTCCCATACCTTCCTATCCTAACACATTATACAACACGTACACCTACACATGGTGTACAACACAACATCTTCACATATAGACATGATGCAATATGACGAATACACATGTTACATCATGAAACATACAAAGTACACATGGCATAATATAACACGTAGATAACACAACATGTACAACAGTACACAACAATAGTTTTATGCATCCAGACACCATACCATCTCTACTAGGAAACCTTGCCTCTAGTTTCCTTTCCACACCTTATTGTGTGCATCCACAAATCAGTGCTTGTCCCAACATGTCATAGATCACACCGCTTTCATTTTTCTGATGTATCCTTCGACATTCATGTTCATGGCATAAAAATAGGCATAGCTATAAGCACATAATATCAAAATCATATCATCATGATACTAAAAGAATATATGTTCTAAGGATATTTTTCCCACTTGATTACTTATAAAATCGAGAATCTTTTCATGCAATTCACTTACATAAAACAATCATTCTTCCATAAGAATGATCCTTGATGACCCTGTTTCACAATGAAATATGTGTGTGTGTGTGTGTTTGTAGGAATTAGAATAATCATGATCACAACATAATTACCAATGTTTATAAGGTCAATATTAAGAGAACTTCATTTATCCATGCAACGCATGCACATCATTTAGAAAAATAGTTCCCAACTTAGCCAAGGCATCTGTTACCTCAAGACCATTTAACTTACCTTTCTTGTGACTATCTTACCACAGTCCATATATCCCTATGGACCCAACCATCTCAACTGGTTGTCATATTCTTACATTCAGTCACAATTTATTCATGCACTTCATCCAAGTCTTACATTGCCTATTGGGTTCCACTCAGCGCTCCCTGAGCTTCATTAGCTTTCCTCTTTCCCCCAACCAATTCCCAAGGCCCTTAAAACATAAAAGGCAAGAAAAAAACATAGCAATCTAGACAACGATACAACACCACAAACAAAGTGGCATGGCCATGCACCAATGTTTGTCAAAATTGTAAATCAACCACAAAGAAATCCTGAAATATTGAAAACATAAAAATTTCAATAGGCACAATGACTTAACGCCCATTAGTTCCCAATGCTTCCAAGTGTTCACAAAAGCCTGTCATAAGCCTTCTTCAAGATTTCATGGCAGACTCTTTTATAATGTGATTCCCTACATCGTACTGCCATAAACACACAATTATCAGTGCATTAATAAATATAACAATTTACCAATTGTCTTACCTTATTGTACTAATCATGTTTCCCTGTAAATGGACACATGCGTGTGTTATCTCTAAATGGATTTCAATTCCCTTGACGAATTTAGCTATAACTGAAAACCAACTATTATGCTCTCATCTGATCATTCATTTCCCATGTAGCTTCCTCAGCCAAAAACTGCTTTCATGCACTTAAACTTTTTATATTTATCTATTTTGGAGCATGGGCTTATTTTCTTGTGGATACTAGCTCAAGTTTGGTCTCTTCCCAAGTTGTACAGGGATTTAGGGACTACTATCTCAACCCACAGTCTCCAGGGAACCCAAGTTGTTTTAAGGCTCTAAATATGTTAACCCAACCCACAACCTCATGGGAACCTGATAACTAATCCCCTTCACTTCTCTTCGAAAATTCCTTTCTCTTCCTTCTTGTTATCAACTGTTGCATAAATATAGGGAACAACCTTAGCTACACCCCAATTGATTGTGCCTCATACACATATTAGATATGAGGCCTAAAACCTTGATAAAATGGACAATCCCTGCTTCAATGATCTCCATCAAAAGTCTAAAACCTCAAGGGTTTTCTGCCATTTCCTTTATTCTGCTACTCCACGAGCTGAGATGCACATCCTTTCTCAGATGTAGTGAAATTCTTATGAGGTGCCACATTTTCCTTGTCACCTACATCGTGAGATCTTCCTTTCTTATTATGCCATTTTCCTTTAGTCTTCTCATTACCCTTCTAGTCATGCTTGAACTCAGGCTTGCGCTTTGACTACGCATAACAATGATTTAACTTCTTGATGGCTTCCTCTAATGGCTGAGGCTCATCAAAATCAATCCACTCTTTGAATGATAATAGAAATCCATTATTGAATATTTGGATCTTTTCTTTTTCATCCTTGAGATACGACACATATCTCAATAGCTCTACAAATATGGTTGTATATAATTCATTTTTCATGGAACACATCCTAAGCTCATAGAATTCCTTGGCCTTGCCATCATAATATCTCTTAGATAGGTACTTCTTCCTGAAGAGACTTTCAAATTCTTCCCAAATCAACTCCTCTTCCCTGATACCCCTGACATGCTTGACATATTCCCACTAGATATATGCTTTTTATTTGAGACTAAAGGTAGCTATCTTGGCTTTCATATTCTCAGAGAAATTTCTTTTATCGAGATTCTCTCTAGCTAATTATGGTCTTCGGGTGCCTTTAAATGCCTCTACTCCTATGCCTTTATCCAATTTCATAGATATGACCTATATTGGATAATTATATTATTTTTCATCTATATCATTGCTTTCAAAGTGGAAAAAATTAGGGGAATCAACTTTCATGGTCATTTTAACAACAACCCTAGTTTGGAAAATCATGTTTTGGAACCTTTCATAGCCATTTAAGGCATAAAGTGGGATTTTGGGGGGTCAAATTTTTTCTCACTTGCACCAAGTCCCAAAAAGTTTATCTATACTCAACGACCTTTCCAATGGTGTAAGAATCACATCAACTTGAACTCATATGCAGAATTTATTCCTCCTATAATTTGACCTAACATGTTGCACACCATGGTATGAGAGGATGCCACATGAGCCCCATTACTCACACATATATGGATATCCACATGTGGAATTTCAAGAAGATTCTAGAAGGTAAAAAACCATAACTCTAATTGGGGATTTAAAAGGTCAGAACCTCACCCCTAAGTGGCTATAAGGAAATGTTAAATATCAAGTCACCGAGAAAATAAGAGGTTCCATTGTGTGTTCTTATATTTGTTTTATAATTGAGTTGCAAATAAAGTGGTCAAAAGTTAGAGAACAAAATAGAGGAGGAAAATATTTTTAGTAACCTCACAGGCTAGAGGTATCAAGTAACTCCATAGATTGTACCTCTTTCTTTGTATTTGCATATTCCCATACTAGAGAAATAGAGCATGTTACATCCTAACTTTCTAGTTGGATTTTCTATTGTATGAGTTACGAGGGTAAATCTTGTGTTTATTCATTGATGGTGTATGTGAATTCTTTTTTTCTCTATTTTTTTAACATTTTATAATTAAGCATAATTCTGATAATTAAAGATTTGAGATCCAGAGGAAATATCCTTCATAGTAATGTTATTAGTATTTTATTAGTTTTGTTGTAATTTTTTGTTCCAATGTAATATTCATGACAATTTAAAGATCACCTTATCACTAACCTTCCCCCATATTCTTTTTGTTCTTCTTCTCTATCTCCTTTGTCTCTCTACTCCTTTATCCTTTCCTCTCTCTCCCCCTCCATTCCCTTGTTACTTTCTCACTTTCTTTCGTCATCTCACCCTCCCTCTCTGACACACCCCCATATCTTTCTCTCTCTTACTCTTTCTCCCCCCCACTCCATTACACTCTCTATTTCTCCCTCCTTGACTTAGTCCCTCCATCACAACATCTCCACCAAAATATCTTTCTCTCTTTCCCTCCCTCACCATATCTCTCTCCCCCCCTCTCAATCTTCATCCTCCCCTCTATTCTTAACGCCATCCTTCTATATTACCTCTCTTTTTCCCAATCTCTCTCTATCTCTCTCTGTTTCTCCCTCTCTCTCTCTCTTCTGCCATTGCTCTCTCACCCTGTCACTCTCCACCTCTCTCTCTCTCTCTCTCTCTCTCACACACACACACACACACACACACATTCTATCCCACCACCCTTCTTTATCTCCCACTTTGTCCCTCTATAGCCCCTCTCCACTCTCTCCCCCCTCCTCTCTCTATCTTCCCTCTGTTTCTCTCTCCATGTGTGTGAGTCCATATGCCCCCCCACCCGCTCTCTTCTTATTTTCTTTCTCCTAGCACTCCCGCCTCTCTTCTCTCATTCTCTCCTCCTCTTCTCTCTCTCTATATATATATAATATATATTATATATATATTATACCCTCTCTCTCTCTCTCTTCTATTATTTTAATATATATTATATATTATATATATATAGTAATACCTCTCATTCTCTCATGCTCATTCCTTTCTCCCCCTCTCTCCCTCCTCCCTACTTTTTCTCTCTCTCCCTCTCACTTATTCACACTATCTTGATATCTGTATATCCCTATCTCCTTCACTCCCTCTCTCCCTCTTCCTACAGCCCTTCACCTTCTCCCTCCCTTAGTCCCTTCATCATAACAAACCCTCCCAGATTTGTCTCTCTCTCCCTTCCTACCTCCCTCTCTTTCAAATATTATAAACATAAGAGTATGAACATCCTCTTAACACATGCATGCAATTTTAGCAAAACAAAAACATGTTTAAAAGTGGATGTGCATTCCTAAAAGTGCACACGCTTTTGAAACTACACATGCACATCTTCCTAAAAAATCAAAGTTTGAAATCATTTGTGGTAGTTTAGGGAGCATCAAGGCTTTAGGATTAGGAATGTGTGCACATTTCAAAGAATTCACATGTGCATTTCGAAGAATGCACATGTGTATCTATGTGAGTGTGTTCCTACATGCCCCATTACAAGTTTTGAGATTCTTGTGAGCGCTCTATTGCTATAAGTTATGTTTTGGATATTCTCATGCAAGGGATTTTTTACTCAACAAGTTATCATAATATTCAAACATTGTGCATGGTAAAATTTATTATTATAACAATAGTATAGATAGAAAAAGAGTGTTGGGTGTAGAGCATGATTATTTAGATTTCTTTGTTTCAGCCAGATGTATACCCCATGAAGTTTGTACACCCCTCCACGCGGGGGGGTGTGGGGGAGACTTGTCCCCCCCACAGGGGTTTAGGGGGGCTGATCCCCCCTAGCTGGGGGCCCCAGGGGCCAACGCACCCCCAGTGGGGGTTTCAGGGGCAGTGCCCCCGAAGCTAAAAACAGATGTAAAATTGCCTTGTAAAAGTATAGTAATTTCTAGTCAATCTGGGCCGTTCATTATGTGGATGATCTGATGGTAGAACTTATGTTTAGTTTAGGGTTTTTTGCCCTAGAAGGAAACCCCTCTCTTCGTATGAGGGCATTGTATTGAGGCTGTGTAATAGATGTGTATTCTCTGAGCGAGAAACAGAGAGCTGAGACTGTGAGAGAAAACAGAGGATATTACAACAGATCTATTGTAGGTTGTGTCTCTTCATTTTACTGGATAATAGAAAGGGAGGACTGGTTGTACAGGGTGGACGCAGCCCAAACTGGGTGAACCACATATCTATGTCTCTCTGGTTTTATGTGTTTTCTTTGTTTATATTTATGCAATATTCTATGTGTTCCATTGCTCTATAATATATAATTTTCTAACAACTGGTATCAGAGTCGAAGATCTATTTGGCTAACAAACTTGTAGGAGAGAAGGGTTCCTTATTCGAGTGGGAGCAATGGTGGAAGATGGTAAGTTTAGGGTCGAAAAAATTTAACGTCCAAAAATTCTTGCTGTGGAAGATGCAGATGGAAGATTATCTATATCAGAAAGATCTGTGCCTACCATTGGGTGGAAAAACAAAGATGCCGACGGGTATGACAGATGAAGAATGGAACCTTCTCGATAGAAAGGCACTCAAAACAGTACGGTTGTGCCTCGCAGCATCAGTCGCCATCAACATTTTGAAGGAAACAGTGACAGAGGGTTTGATTAAGGCGTTGGCGAAACTATATGAAAAATCCTCGACCTCAAACAAGGTATTTCTTATGAAACGGTTATTTAATATGAAGATGTCAGAAGGCGGATCTATTGCAGACCATTTAAACAATTTTAATATTGTTACAAGTCAGTTAAGTTCTGTAGGGGTAAACTTTAATGATGAAGTTAGAGCTCTGTAATTCTTATGCTCATTGCCAAAAAGTTGGAATGGTTTAGTAATGGCCATTAGTAACTCTGTTTCTAGATCTAGTACTTTAAAGTTTGATGATGTTGTCAGTGCTATCCTTAGCGAGGAAATGCGACAGAAAAGCTTCGGTGAGATATTGGGTAATGCTTTAAGTGCAGAATCTAGGGGAACAAAAATGGAAAGAGGAAAGAGCTCAGGATATCACAGTAAATCAAGGAAAGGGAAATCCAAGTCCAAATTGGGGATAGTGTGCTGGAAATGCGGAAAGAAAGGACACCTAAAGAAAGATTATAGATCTTGGAAGGGAAAAGAAGGAGATGCATAGCAAGAAAGAAAACAATCATGAAGCAAATGTGATAGGTGAGGTGTTATAAGATGCTTTGATTCTTTCTTTTAAAAATATTACTGATTCCTCAGTGGTAGATTTCAGGGCCTCATTCCATGCCACACCTAATAAGAAATATTTTCATGATTATGTTCAACGAGATTTTGGACAAGTCCATTTGGGTGATGATAAACCCTGTAAAATTGTTGGAAAGGGTAAGGTTCTTGTAAAACAGCAAAATGGAAACCAATGGCTACTAAAGGAGGTAAGGCATGTTCCAGATTAGAAGAAAAATCTGATTTCAACATGGCAGTTAGGCGGTGAAGGTCGCATCACAACTTTCACAGATAAAGCTTGGAAGGTCACCAAAGGAGCCATGGTAATAGCAAAAGGTGAAAAGGTCGATACATTGTATTTATGGAATGGTATTTCTAACTCTGTTAATGCTTTAACATCCAAAGGAGCAGATGCAGCATTATGGCATCATAGGTTCGAACACATGAGTGAGAAGGGGATGAAAATTCCTCACTCAAGGAATTTGTTGTCGGGTTTGAAGAATGTTGATTTTGACTTCTATGAGAATTGCATTTATGGACAATAGAAGGGAGTCATATTCCTTAGAGTTGGGAAAGAAAAGAAGAGCGAAAAATTAGAGCTTGTGCACACAGATGTATGGGGACTTGCTCAGGTATCATCTCTCGGTGGCTCTTGTTATTATGTTACTTTTATTGATTATGCAACTAGAAAAACTTGGATTTATTGTATTGAGATTAAATCTGATGTATTTGCTACTTTCAAGAAATGGAAAGCTTTGGTTGAGATTAAGAGAGGAAAGAAATTGAAGTGTTTCAGATCAGACAATTTAGGTGAATATTGCAGCAAAGAGTTTGATAGGTGTTGTTCAGAGCATGGAATTCACATAGAGAAGATAATTCCAAGAACACCACAAGAAAATGGTGTGTTAGAAAGGATGAACAAAATAATCATGGAGCGTGCAAGGTGCATGAGATTGCATGCAGGATTGCCTTTACAATTTTGGGCAGATGATGTAGAGACTGTTGTTTATCTAATAAATAGAGGGCCTTCAAGTTCCTTGGATGGTGGTGTTCCAGAGGAAGCATGGACAGGTAGAAAGGTAAACTACTCTTTTTTAAAGCCTTTTGGTTATGAGGCATTTGTCCATATTAATAAATAAAATAGAACAAAGCTTGAGGAAAAATCAAAGAAATGTAACTTTATTGGATATGGTGTTTATGATTTTGGTTATCACTTATATGATTATGAAAATCACAAAATCATTAGGAGCAGAGATGTAATATTCAATGAAAAGGTCTTGTATAAGAATCAGATGTAGGAAAAGAAATAGGAAAAAGAAAACAAGGAATACACAGTTCTTGATGAGATCACTGAAAAAGTGAAGGTGCCTGAAAATAATAATAATCAACAAACAAAACAACAGTAACCACCACAATAGCAACAGGCACCCCAAACACCTGAAAGTGGTGTTAGAAGATCTACCAGGATAAGTGTACCCCTTGAGCGATACTCTCCTTCATTATGTTATTTATTGTTGACTGATTCTAGTGAACCCAAATGTTATGAAGAAGCAATGTAGGTTGAAAGCAGGAAGAAATTGGAGCTAGCCATGGAAGAAGATATGGACTCTTTAATGCATAACCAAACTTTGGACTTAGTCAGGTTGCCTGCAGGAAAAACTACATTGAAGAATAAATGGGTTTACAGGCTGAAGGAAGAAGATGGAGGAAAACAAAGGTACAAAGCTAGACTTGTGGTGAAGGGGTTTGCACAGAAGAAAGGTATTGACTTTGATGAAATATTTTCTCCTGTTGTTAAAATGACTTCAGTCAGAACTATTTTGAGTCTTGTAGCGGCTGAAGATTTGCATCTTGAGCAGTTAGATGTAAAGACAACCTTTCTCCATGGGGATTTGGAGGAAGAGATATATATGCAGCAGCCACAAGGATATGAAGTGAAAGGGAAGGAGAAACTTGTGTGCAGGTTGAAGAAGAGCTTGTATGGCTTAAAACAGGCTCCAAGGCAGTGGTATCTAAAATTTGACAAGTTTATGTCTGAACAAGGTTATACTAGATGTCACTCTGATCATTGTGTTTATCTGAAAAGGAAAAATGATGGTAGCTATATTATATTGTTATTGTATGTAGATGAAATACTTGTTGTAGGATCTAACATGCAGGAAATAAATGTGCTCAAAAGAAAATTGGCAAATTCATTTGCAATGAAGGATTTGGGAGGTGCAAAACAAATCCTTGGTATGACAATAAGTAGAGACAGGAAAAATCGTAAATTAACACTATCTCAGAATGAGTACACATAAAAGGTGTTAAAAATATTTAACATGCACAATGCAAAACCAGTTAGTACACCTTTTGCTAGACATTTCAAACTTAGCAAGGAAATGTGCCCAAAGACCCATGAAGACATGGATTATATGTCTAAAGTTCCATATGCATCAGCAGTTGGAAGCTTAATGTATGCAATGGTCTGCACAAGGCCTGATGTTTCCCATCAAGTAGGTACATGAACAATCCAGGAAAGGAACATTGGATGGCAGTGAAATGGATTTTCAGATATTTGAAGGGTACCACAAATCAAGCATTATGCTTTGGTGGTTCAAACATCTCCCTACAGGGATATGTTGATGCAGATATGGTAGGTGACAGAGATAATAGGAGGAGCACTACAGGGTATGTATTTACTGTTGGAGGAACAACTATCAGTTGGGTTTCAAAAATCCAAAGTGTTGTTGCACTTTCAACAACAGAAGCAAGTATGTTGCTGCTACAAAGGCTAGTAAAGAAATGATTTGGTTACAAAGGTTTATGGGTGAATTGGGTAAGGAGCATGATAAGGGTACGTTATACAGTGATAGCCAAAGTGCCATTCATCTTGCAAAGAACTCATCATTTCATTCCAAGACTAAACACATATAGGTCAAGTACCATTTCATACGATTAGTGTTGGAAGATGGACAACTGAAGCTGGAAAAGATACACACTAGACAGAATCCTGCAGATATGCTAATAAAAGTTGTAACCAAGTAGAAACTGAGAACATGCTTAGTTTCAATTGGTCTTCAAAGATGACGATCAAGATGAGAAATAGCTAGGTCCAAAAAGAGGAGTCATTGTCTAGCAAATGAGGTAGTGATGGAGTTGCTACAATCATTCTCCAAGTGGGAGATTGTTGTGTGTGGAGCATGATTGTTCAGAGGTATTTGTTTCAGCCGGATGTATACCCCAAGAAGTTTGTACACTCCTCCACGCGGGAGGGTGCGGGGGGGGACTTGTCCCCCCTGCGGGGGTCTGAGGGGGCCGAACCTACTGGCTCGGGGGCAGCACCCCCGAAGCTAAAAATAGATGTAAATTTGTCTTGTAAAATTATAGTAATTTCTAGTCAATCTGGGCCGTTCATTAGGTGAATGATCTAATGGTAGAAATTATGTTTAGTTTAGGGGTTTTTTGCCCTAGAAGGCAACCCCTCTCTTTGTATGAGGGCATTGTATTTGAGGCTGTGATATAGATGTGTATTCTGTGTGTGTGAGCGAGAAACATAGAGGTGAGACTGTGAGAGAAAATAGAGGATATTACAGTGGATTTGTTGTAGGTTGTGTCTCTTCATTTTGCTAGATTAATAGAAAGGAAGGACTGGCTGTTCGGGGTGGACGTAGCCCATACTGGGTGAACCATGTATATCTATGTCTCTCTTGTTTTATGCATTTCTGTGTTTATATTTCTACAATATTTGATGTGTTCCATTACTCTGTAATATATAATTTTCTAACATTATTTTAGAATCCCCATATACCCTCTTCAGATTTGTAACCATAAAAATAAAGAGTCCAAAATAATGAATTATCTACATTTTTATCTACTATATTAACACACTTTGAAGCATTTGTTTGTGAAATAATCTCTATTTGAGACACTACATCACCGTTTGGAAAGGGGAACCTTTGAGAATTAAAATATCCTAAAAATGACTCAGCTGAGTAATTACCAATGATATTATTAGTGAAGGCAACAGGTTCATTGCTTCCCTCAAGATCAGTGGCCATGTATTTCATGAAATTTTCTCAGTCTAATCTAATTTGATTTGGTTTACCATTGTGTGTAGCCACATGTGAGACCAATCAGTTGCGAAGTATCCATGCAATTTTTTAGACCAATCAATAATTAGAAGTCATAAAATTTGTGGATATTAGCCAGTAGAATATCGATTACCTGTGAAACTTTTGGAATATAGGAAAGCCTAATTGAAACTGATGCTATTTCTTCAAGTACCTCTACTTTTGTCCTTTCCAATTGAGCTATGTGTACTGTAGATTTTTCATGGGGGCTTCACTCAATGAACCTTTGTCCTATCATGTGTGTTCACAACATATTAAAAAATACCCTTAATTTGACTACATATTTGAAAATACCCCAGAAAATAACATTATTTAACCCCTTACCAATATGAACCAAATACACCTTCCCAACTTAAAAAACCCCTACTTCCACTAGATATTGTAGGTATCCATTTTTCCATTAACATTTCTATATACCCCATTCTATTTGTTCATTAACTTTGAACTCCATTTTTTATACCTGCCAATATAAAAACCCTTTACCCCCTATATAAACCCCAATATATTATGCCTTTTTTTCCTCAATATATATCCCCCAAAATGAACCCATGTGGTATGGTATTGCTCCCCTAGTGTTATAGAAATTTTTGGGAACTTCAACCCCAATAAAAAATGTTCGTAAACTAAGGGCTCCTAAGTCCCTAAAAGTGTTGCTTCACTGCCTAAAGGAACAAGTTCAGCTGATTACATCATCTCCCAACAGTTCTCCACTAAAACCTGCTCATAAATGGTCAAAACTAGACCATACTGAAAACCCAGTGCAGAGGGTGTGATGCATATCGCCTTCCCAGTGTACACGGTGTGATGCATACTAAATGGCTCCTCTGTAGGGTGCGATGGTTGGGAATGGACAAATGGCAGGGACAAATTGTGAGGTGGAAGATCATGGAATCTTCCAGAAGCTTCCCCTCTGACACTTGCCTTTTTGTTTTCGACCAGGGATGAGTAAGAGATCATCATTCTCCAAGTGGAATCAGGAACTATTAGAGAGAGGACACTAATCAAGACCCCAGAAGATGACTCACCTCCCTACAATCATCTATATATGGATCCCTCATCGCAGAGATCGAGAGGCTGGAATCTTGTATCTTGCAGAGAAGTGTTGTTGGTTTTCTAGTGTATATTCATAGTGTTGGGTGATCTAAGCTTTACTTGAGGTGAAGAAGGGCTTTCTTG